>JANHFT010002069.1:93672-104858 GCA_032467955.1 Pseudoxenodon macrops
CCTCCCATTTTACCCACAACATAACATGCATAATAGAATAGCTGAAAGTGTGGCAGGCCAAAACGCAGGCCTGACAAAGGGAATATGGGACTGAAATGGAAAGCTGCATTCCATTTGTCCTTCTATAATATGCCTAGGGGATACTGTTGACCTATACATGCGAAGGTTAACCATGTTTCAGATATTAAAATTGGTAATTTGATCTTTTCCATGTGTGTTTACCAAACATTCTGAGTACCTCTGAGAAAACCAGTTTGAGGCCTGAAAGGTAGTAGACAAGGCACTTTTCTAGTCCCCTTCCAAATCTCATAATCAGTTATATTAATAAGCAATATATCAATGGCAGAGCCTAAAAATAAAGATGATATATATTCTTAAAAAGGTGAAGCTCAGTGTTATAAAAGCTTTTCTGGCCCTGTTCTAAACAGACTGTCCCATGGGCACTCAGTCACACTAGATCATCTGAGAACCGTTTTCCCATTAGGGTTCTGAGGAAGGTTGGATCCAGGTGCTTGTCTTTTGCTGATTAATTTTTTAAAAGTCTCTTGTGGGAATGTAGTTTGTTAGTACATAGTTGAATTCCATAAAATGTAATATTGATATAAGTTAATAATATCAATATCAAATTTATAATTTTGACATTTAATTAGAATCTATACATTTTAATTTGGTATCTGTAAAATTAGATATCTGAGTCTCTTTTAATTTGGAAGAAATAATTCTGTGACATTTTTTTCTTCTTTGTAGCTGATATTTTGATGGGAAAAATAGCATACAAATATTACCCCATATTTTCATTGCCCATCTATGTACAAAGCACCAGAATTATGGTGAGTTTTCAATGAATTAGTGGGATTTGATTGAACTTTTTTCTCCTACATTGGTAATACCACCGAGTTCTTCTAGAACATTTTCCCCTAGACCTAATGCCATCCAGACATATTATGCTACAGTTTTTATTATTGCAACCGAATAACTATTTCTGGAAAGCTATAGCTGGCATGGACTGCTTTGGAGAATTTGAGTTGTATTTCGTATATTTTCTTGCATTTCTGCAAATAATTCTTGACCTTGGTTCCTTTCCCTTCTTAATTCCAAACAATATTTACATGTCAATTCACAGTTCATTGCTCTAAGTGAAGGCAACTGTGATGCTTCTTTGCACAGTGCAAAATTGTTGGGTTGCATAAAACTACAGTTGTTGCTGACTTGATAATCTATTTTCTGTTGACAGGCAGAACATTAGCCAAGCTTCTAAACTGCAGTATTTTTTGCTTCTTTAAGTCTACTTATGTTATAATTCAGAAAAGAAAAGTGATGTTTCTAAGGTAGTTTTTATAGTTCAAAAGAATAAATCAAATTCATGATTTTGCCCCAGTGCTTTAAAGAAGATGTTGAATACATGGTTGCATTTGAGTACATTTAATTTCTGGCTAGAATAAGAAAGGGAGCAAAAACTCACCAATTCCACCCTTTAAAACTGAAAGAAAGATTTCCATGTCAGTGGGAGAAATGTGAATTTTTTATGAGCTCTTCCTATCAAGCACAAAGGCCCATGGTACTGGATGCAAATTCCTTCAAGCCAACAGGGAGTTTTATAGATTGAACTGTATTTAATGTCATGGCAAGACTACATTAAACTATCCCTTTTTGGAGTAGCCTATTTTTGCTTGAAAAACTGTTCATGGCTAATGGTAGGGGAGATCTTGTTTTTTTTTGAGTCGGCATTGTCAAAGATGCAAATTATGTACATTGAAACATTAAGAAGAAGAAAAGAAATCCAAACTCCATACCTGGGTCAAGTTTTCAAAACTATGAGTCTTAATCAGAGGAGATGGTGAAAAATGAAAAGAAATAGACGAAGTAGCTTTTATTAGGGCGGAGTCTGTGAAACATCTTTCTGTTAAGGTTACATTTCTGCAGAAATAATCTGTTGGGTATCATTTTTGCCAGACACTTGAAATAAGTAGTACATGGAGCCAAAGTCAAAAGTGGTTAAGCTACTTTACAACCTCCCTTATATATAGGTTTCTACAAATATCCTGTATCTATATTCCTTCCATTCTTTGACATCTTGTTTTGTATATCAACTAATGAGGAATATTCTAAAGTTGGAATAAAGGAGTTGCTGTGATTTTTCAAGATTTCTAAGAAATCAAGGTAGCTTTTAAATACTGAATAAGTTTCTGTTTTCTATATTACTGTATAAGGCAGTGATGGCTAACCTTTTTCTTCTTGCTTGCCAAAAATGGCAGCGCATGCGCCATTTGCGCACATGCATGCCGGCACACAACACCCCACGCACACTGCACTGCACTGCACATGCACGTGCAAACACCCCTCCATTGGGCCATTTTTCGCCCTCCAGAGGGTTCAGCAGGCTTCCCTAAAGCCTCTAGAGGGTGAAAAACGGCCCAACGGGACTTCCACTTTGCCCATTGGGCTGTTCTGTTCCCGAACTTCCAGTTTGCCCGTTGGCCCATTTTTCACCCTCTGGAGTCTTCCCTGAAAATTCCTGAAGCCTCCAGAGGGTGAAAAAAGGCCCAAACTCAAGGCTGAAAATGAGCTGGCCCGCACGTGCAAGCGTGCCCTCAGAAATGGCTTCGTGTGCCACCTGTGGCACGTGAGCCATAGGTTCACCATCACTGGTATAAGGAGTCTAAGAAATCTTTGAAAACTCTGTAGAAGCTCATTCTAAAGAATTACTGTCCTGGAATATGCACATTGAGATAGATTTGTTGATATATCTCTAAAAATCTTGTAAACAACTGGCAAGGATTTTCTACTCCCAGTCTTTAAATGGGAGTAACGTCAAGCTCAACTCCTGGTAACTTCCTGGATGCAACCATGCCATTTGCAATAATATGAAATTGGTTTTGCTGTTGCTTTTTAAATAATGTTTTCACTTTCCAGTCTATTCTATATTTATTAATTCCCAGGAAGTTCCTATCCAAGAGAATGCATGAGATGTATAAGATGAATAGAGAAAAATGTAAATTGTTTAGTGTACATTAGATTTTGATTGGTGAATCTTGAGGTTTGAGTAAAAATAGTTATGTCAACCTTAATAATTTTCATTTATAAATATTAGAATGAAAAAACACCGTAGGATAAACATGAAAAGAAATATATTAATTTGGGTATGATAGTTGAGCTTTTTCTCTATTCAATCATATAAAATTGCATTCCCCTCTATCTTCACTTTCATGTTCACTTCACATTCTTCAGTAATGGCTTGACTCAAAACAGTTTTAAAGACTAATCCATAAATTTCTTAAAAGAAAACACTCCTATAAAGTACTGATGTGAATTTAAACAAAATGATTGAGGTTTGTTTTCATTTCCTTCCATTTTGGTCAAATATTTTAAGACAGGTGTTTTGTTTTTTTATGAAGCATCAGTACAGTTTTGAGGTTGCTTGTAAGGGCTGAATCTTTCTTATTGAATCAATTCCAAGTTATGATGAAGAATAGCAGCCCTCAATTTAAATATTATAGTGTTTATAAGCATGATTTAATCAAATTTTTGTCCATTTCATTTAAAGAAAGATAATTTGAAAATAGAGGGTTCAATTTCAGTTGAAGAGATAATGATTATGCATGCCTAATTCTTCCACATCTGCTTATTTTCTTCTATTCCTCTTTTATGCAGGTGGGTGGGTGTTAACTACTGGAAGAATTATGTAATCAAACCCCAGTTCTCTGCAACATAGTCTGTTCTCAAAACTGTTTATTTCCGGTGAAAGTGGAAAGTGCTGAATTCTCTTGAATTTAACCATTCTGCCTCAACAAGAAGCTAAGAATATCTAACTGACAACAATAGTATTTTGAAGATCTTTCTTGCCCTCATGAAACCAATGTCTTTTATTCTTGTAAGCTCATGAATAAAATATCAGAACTTAAATTTATCTTTTTTTATGTTGATCAAAGTACAGGGGAAAAGTTTAAGTCGATAATTTTAGGCAGAGCTTGCAGCATATGAAGAATAAATCACTGTAATATTTCCAAGGGCACAGAAATCTCCAGTTTGGTTAGTAGGTTGAGCTGCTGAATGAAAGACAAGCTGCTTAATTTGGGACAACTTGTCTTTGTAAGTTCAAAGTACAGAATTTCAGGTAAAGAGGAAATGAGATATAAAAGGCAAACTTTATGGGGAAAAAACAGTTTCTTCTTATGGAAGAGCAGACTTTAGAAAAATTGCAGACATCTTTGCTGGCTTCTTCCCTTCCCATTTGAGCCTTTTCCCCTCAGTGTCAACCTGGCAGATAGTTCAATAAAACTGCAACCTTGAAACGGGTGTGGGAAGAAGCTGGAGGAGACCTGTGGTTTGAAAGGTCTGCAGCTACCAGCAACTAGAGAAAAGCAGCCGGATAAAGCAATGCATTTTTGCTGCAAAGGGAATGGATGATGAAAAAGAAGTAAAGGAAAGCACAATATGTAAATGTGTAATACTCTAAAGACTGGCTGTAAACAGAGGGGAAAAACCCAGAAGAAATTCTTGAGCGAGGATAGCAATAGAATGCAATATCAATAGAATGGGTTACAGATAATAGAAAGCACTCACAGATTTGTAAGTTTCACATTTCATTTTTGTATCCTGTTGTTTTTTTAAAGAAAACGGGGAGATATAAAAAACTACTTGTTTAAGATCCAGTGCTATTGTGGCTCTTTTGTATCTGGGTCAATTTAATTGGGTACAGTTAAAAAAAACAACCCATGACAATTTTTCTAAACAGTCTGCTTTTCCACCTTTCTCAGAATAAGAATAAATTTTGGTTGAATAGCATGCATTTGTGAGTTTCGGAAACTCTTTAGCAAACAAGTTGATCAGGGAGGAAAAAAAGGAAAATGGGAAATGAGAGAAATATGACCAATTTGGAGATGTTTTGTATTACCATAACGGACAAATGATTTATTGGGAAACTTTCTGTCAAATGGATAGTCACTCTCAAGCCACAAACGTCACCAAGATTCATAGAATGCAGACACTTTTTCAGGTGAAAAATAAAGGCTAAGTAATGAAGTTTTTTTTTTTTAAAGTTATCTTTCCACTTTCCAGTTTATTGCATTTGATAATACATTCATAAAAATATTTTTATTTATCATATGACTTCTTTGTAGAAGACTGCCAATTTCCCTTCTCCCAATATTAAAAATATTTATTTAAATAACTTTCTTTACAACTGGTTACACAGGCTGCAGCATATATCAGTTGGGTTTGCTTGCACCAGTGTTGCAATTGGAATAATTTTAAGAGTTTCTTGAATATTCTTCCTATTTTAGCCAAAGCTTTCATGTAATGTGTTTCAAATTTGACAAATGTATTCTTTCAGTTCTTTCTTTCAATCCTTGATTTTCCCAGCATAAGTCCCTCAACCACAATGAAGTACTATTCTTTTGAGTGGGACATTATTAACACTAATAAAGTAAAAAGGGAAATAATATAGGTAAATATTTAAATTCTGTCTTGCCCCTTTATGGGTTCTCATACCATTTGACAGTACTATTGGAGCAAACCATACTTTAGTTTTTGTACTTACCTTGCTGTGTAATATATATGGATGCCATACATGCTTAAATTTAGTTAAACTTTTTGTTTAAATGTTCAGGCTGAGCCCAAGGGAGGGGTCAAGCACATCATCAGTTTAGAATCTCATCATGCCCACAAGATATAGCATATATTATGTATTTTAACATAAAACCTTTTAACTGTGTTTTTTTCTTATTTGCAGATATTTTTTGGTAGACTTTGATTCTGCTCCAATAATTATTACAAACCTATTGGACCATTTAAAACGGGACATTGATATAATCAGATCTAGTGTTTTAAGACGTCGTGCAGAGCAGACTGAAGAATGTATAGGCATAATTCCAATCAATTATATAGAAGAACTACAGAAGAAGAAATAACGAAAAGTGATAAGAATATTATTATCATTAATTCAAACTTTATCATAAGCATGTGTGAAATGTGGTATGATGTTTAATATTTGGCTACTATAAAGCCCATATCCTCTACTCTTATTTTTCTCCCCTCTTCTTGCTTCTCTTATTTAAATCTGTTGTGCCCCAAAAGGCTAATCCTGATATTTTAAAGAACTTGTTTCCAAATAAACACTTTTAAGAGCAATTTGTATCCTTTAGATATGGCATTTGTAAAAACTGTAAAGTGTTAAATGACATTGTTGATAATTGCAATAAAGTTTTCAAAAATTAGTTTATAGACTACACAGTCTGTTCTCTGGCATATTGTTTCCTCATTCAGCACAGCTAAAATCTAATGAGTTTGAGTTCATGGAAATTAAAAAAAACTATATAGCTTTTTAAAATCCCAACAGTTTTAAATGTAATTTTTGTTTTCAAAATAAGGGAAGATACTAGCTTGTTATTTTATTATATTCTTAAATGTAATCTCTATGAACATCTTGTTTTCTTGCTACAATAAGTACATAGCATTGATAGGTGAATCAGTTTCATTATCTTACCAGCTTTAAATGCATTCTCTGTGAATGAATTGATTAAATAAAGTTGTGGCAATTGACTCATTTTATTCATTTTTTCTATATTTTGTTTTTTCCCCATCCCATAATGTACTAATATGATATCTACCAAACTGGGAAATCCTTAAATCCTTTCCTTAAAACCAACTAGGCATTGACAAAAAGAATAGACTCACATGGTTATGTCTTAAAAAAACAGGGCTACATTCAGTATTAAATAGTAGTTTTGATTTTAAATTCTTAAAAACCACCATCAGACATCAGCTATTACAACAGCATTAATCTACCCCACAGAAAACAGATCTGCTCTATATCTGTTTGTAGTTGGCCCCTTTTATTTATTTGAGCCATCTTCCCTAGCCTGGAATTCCTTTTCTGATTCATTGTTATAGGAATCCAATAGATCTTTAAATTGAGGAGATTGCACTCAAGGAATCAAAACTCTTGAAGAGTTATGTCCCAGTCTAAAAAACATGAGTTCAGAAAATTGCTGGTTCTGTACTAGTAGAAATCAATGTGGGCAAATTCTGTTAATGTTAAGGAATGTTATGCAAATTTGTCTAAAAAAAAAAAACCAATTGTGCTAAAGAAAAAGCTGAGAAATTAAAGCATTACTTAATGCACGTCTTTCAGTGACATACATCAAGATGAGAGCCACAGGTATGGTAAAGCAAAAAGTGGACATTTTTCCATTCTCAATTGTAGCAAAGCATTATATTGTACTATGGTTGTATTCATGAACCAAGTATTTTCATCTGAAATATCTTTATGATCTATTTGTGGTTGTCTTACAATGAGATGCATTCACTTCTTTCAAATTCCTCCACTTGCCCTAGTATACAGTTTCCTTTTTAATCCAAATATAAATATAATTGAGTCTCTCTACTGCCCAGATCTGTAATTAGCTATTTAAGGTGTGTAGTATGCATTAGCTTTTTAAAGCCCCAGATAACTGATGCTTTCTTTGGAGTATATATTGACTTAATTCCAAGCAACAAAAGTGTTTCTGAGAAAATGTTGTTTTTAATCAGGTGAGAAGAGTTGTATATAAAGTAGTAGGTCATATTTTCCTATTTATATATATGATATTTCAAGATCTGGAGTCACTCAGAGCTATAGATTAGCATTTTCAAAATATCAGCATTTGGCACTGTCCTTTAAATAACTTGGAATAGAAGATTTTCATAAAATGTATTGCCAGTAAGAAACAAACAGTACAATCCTCTTGGACCCAAATCAGCTTGTTGGGGCAAGGATTGTGTGAGGTACTTGTAAACTTCTTGAAACCAAATATAGTTAGATGTGCAAATTATTTTTTGAAAATTCCAAATGGACTTGAAAAACTTCCAGAACTTTGAAAATTATGGGGGACTGGGGGGAAAAAGAATCTTAATTGCCCTTCAGAGAGAGAGTTCTAAGGCTACCAATTAAAATGTCAGTTGTTCTTCGGGGTGTTTTTTTTTCCTTTGGGTAGTAAGAAACTGCAAAAGAAGTCATGGGAAAAAGAAGAGGGTTGGAAATGAGAACTAATCGGTGGTATCTTTTCAACAAAAGAAACAACTTTTGGAGCTATGCTGTAATGATTTAATTTTTTTAAAAATCTTTCGTAAAATATCACGATTGGCATGGCTAGTCATAAAATTCTCATTAATCAATGAGGTCAATTGCCACCAATGCTACTATGCCCCTCTCCCCAGACAAGGGCTTTGTACTACTCAAGATTAACTTGGACTTTTTCCCAGGTCAAATTTGTAGTATATTTCCAAAGTCAAAAGAATAGTAGCAATCAATCACTTTTTCTGGAAATATGAAATTGTTATAATGAATACGGTAAATACAATTCCAGCTTTCCATTTAGTTTGTGTATTTGCGTTTGTATTTGTTTCAGCCTAATTAAAGGGACAACATCAGAAGTTGGATGAAATACCCAACAGACATACTAAGCTACTGGCATTATGTGGTTTATTTTGGTTGAACATATCTTATATATTTCAATCAAAATAAAAATTAAACCTCATATCACAATATTTTTCAATTAAGGTTAATGGCTTTTCTGGAGACTGGGAGGAGTAGGATTGCCTCTTTATTTAGACCATTTATGTAGCTGCCCATCTCAAAACAGTGGTTCTGGATGGCATACAGAGGATTAAAACCAATGAAACATACAAGAATAGAAAATAATAATGCGTAATATATCCCAGGGTCTAAAATCTAGTACTGAACAGTACAGATCAATCAACAAATTCACTAATTTAACCTTCCCAACTCAGTGCCTGAAGGTACATACAGATCTTTAATGCTTTTCAAAAAGCCAGAGGAGTCTGTCATCCATATCATTAGAGGATCCTGTTCCATAGGGCAGTTATTACAACAGAAAGCGCAATCTCTAGGCCCCACACAATAGCCTAATGTAATGGAAGGGACTGTCTTTGCCAATTCTGATGGAGTAAACAGAAATGACTTTAGATAGACACACAAGTATCCTGGCTCCATGCTGCATATGTGTTAAAGGCAAACTAGGGGTTTACTTTTAATTAGCCATGTCTATTTGGGGTTTATTGTTGAAAAGCATTATTAAATTGAATTATTAACTTTACACAACAGATTCATGGTCCACAAGTTTCCTGCGTTCCTAAACTCGTCTCCTTTGCCAATGAAAATTCATAACATGGTTTGGAACTTCTTCAACTTTTAATTTTCTGTTACCTTTGCACTTCAATTACATTTAATTTTCCTAAAAATAGCTGTTAATTCAACATTTTAGAAGCTATTTTTGTACCTTAGCACTGCTTTTAGTGCAATTGCAGAAATATATTTAATCTGTGGTTTAAATAGGGTTAGCTCTGATACAATGAGAAATTGATCAGAAGAAAAGTTATGATTGTTTATGTGAAAGTAAGGCTTGTTCGTAAATTCTATTAACATGGATAGAAGCAATCCTGACTTAATTACCATACATTTCAAAAGCTTTATGACAAAGTCTGACCAAAACTCTACAGCAAGTTGGACTTCATAACTGCTAGAATTTATTAAGCTATGAAACTGCTAAATGCAAAAAATGTCAAATATATTCCCCATGGGAGAATTTTCAAAATCTTTTTAATTTCATTTTATTCACATATACATGAAAGTAATACTAAAATTCTGTAAGAGTTTTCTGTAAGGATACATCTGGGCTGTGAGTAAAAAATAGGTTTTAATATTGCTCAAGAACAATTACAATATTATTTCACCTGCTGACAATTTGAATCCTGTCAATAAAAAAACCCTTGCAAACTGAGACATAGGAAAATGTGAGTGTTTTGCTGCAGGTACTGATCGTTGTGACCTAGAATATTTTTTTGTTTTTGCCTCTGATAAGTTAGAATTCATGAAACAGTATAAAGAATTGTAAACAAGTTCTCCATCTCACAATCTAGCCATGCACAAGAACAGCAAACTAATTCATAATCCAAAGCTGGTAAGAACATCAACACAACATTTTCAGTATGTCTTTTTGCACCTAGACAAGAACACAATGCTTTAAATGCCACCAATGGACTCTAGGTTACATATAATCCATTACTTGGAATATTGCTAGGTGGCACAGTAAATTGGTGAATACCTATTTTGAGCAAAATCTGTCAGAATGTAACATTTTATATGGGAGACATGGTGCCTGGTTATTGCTCATTTTTTGCCAGAATATTATTCATATAATATTCCTGCCAGACAGTATCCCTACCTATCAAGATAGTGATCACAGTTCAGATAGAGAGCAAGTATTTTGGGTTAATTCTTAATGTTTATCTACCAACAAGATGGAACCCATATCTGTGGTTCAAGGTTTGGTTCTTCCTGCAAATCCTTTTAAAGAGAGTTGAATAAACATTACCAAATGCAAATATCCTATGGCCAGTAATTTCAACACCAGAATTGGCAAAGATATCAACAGTTTAGTCCAAAGGATAATGATATTTGCCCTGGTTCTCTATGAACAAATTCCTTTTGGAAATAATAATAATAACAATAACAATAACAACAACAACAACAACTCTTTCCTTCCCCCCATTCTTCATTCTGCCTTCCTACCACCAAACAGGCAGTTAGGATGCCATGGCTAGGCCTGGACAGCTATCCGGTGCAGTTGCTATGGTTCTGGGATTAGCGTCTTTGAATCAGTAGTAACCACCGTGAACCAACCCAGGCATCTACCATCACTAATGATGAGAAGAAATCAACAAAATTCCACATTGGGTCAGTCATCACCTGGGTCAACAAGGACAGCGTCAGATGCTATGGCTCCTGGACATCTGTCGAAAAAGGGGCTACAGGGCTCAGTTGTTACTATCAGGGAATAAGGGCATGCAACTGCAAAGCAACTGGAACCAAAGCACAAAACTTGGACAACGAAAGAAAATTGAGAAATCAACAAGTATTACTACCAGATAGAACCAACAGACAGGGGATTTCAAAAAAGAATGATACAACTGTGGAAGGAAAAACACCCAGAAAGTGATGTAGCAGAACAAAGGTTAATGGAACTAAGACACTTCATCGCCCGTAATAAAGTTTTCACAGATGTGGAAATGCAACATCTAGAAATATTGGTTAAAAAGAAAATAACAAGTAATGATGAACAAGCTGAAGAAACTGCTCCAACACATGAACAAACTGACCAGCCAGTGGAAGAAACCAACATACAGGA
>JANHFT010002069.1:131415-151499 GCA_032467955.1 Pseudoxenodon macrops
TCTCAGTGTACATAAAAAGACAAGATACATTTGTCAAGAATGATAAGGTGCAACACGTAATGATACTCATAGGGTACGAATAAGCAATCAGGAAACAATACCAATAAGAAGTCATAGGATACAAGGAAAAAGGTTCAGTCCTGCAGTCGTAAGTGGGAGGAGATGGTGATAGGAATAATGAGAAGTCTAATAGTAACAGTAATAGCTAAATACACAAGAAGACAGGATTACAGATAGAATAGGTGCTTCTCCTAGCAACTGTTCAAGTCTTAGGAAAACTTACCATGTTAATGCAGATGCTTAAATCTGTCCATTAATAAAAAGTAGGGGAGAGGGGAAACTTGTGGAGGTAATGAGTTATTGCATTGCATTTTTTCAAAGTAAAATAGACATGCCTGAGAGACTGTAGGATTCTGAATGTTGTTGGCATTCCGCAACCAGAAAGAAATTTCATGCCCAATGCACACATGTAAAAGAAGTTCCTGGTTTTGTATAAAGATGTATCATACAGGCCCTCAGTTGTGTGTGAGACATACTATTCACTGTGCTCAAATGTTGCCAGCTGTTTGAAAATCCCAACAGTATAGCAGCTAATTTAGCCTTCACTCCTGCGTTTTTCTGAGTATGAGAGAGCTCCCTTTTGGTGTACAGTACTTCATCTGGTTTCCCTTTCTTGGTTGTTTTTCAGTAGAGGAACCTAGAAATTATAGCACTTCTCTTATATTAATTGGTTTGTTATCTGATAAATCCAACCTTCCATCTGTCCATCATACTTTGTTAAAATGATTTTAGATGACCACATCTTCTAAGATTCTATCTCTCTTTACCACATACCTATTCTTTTGTTTAACTGTATACCTTTTAGGAAAGTTAACATAATTCAGCTTATGTTTAGGACATTATATTATTTCGTGCCACCTAATAATGATAAACATTGTAAAAAGAGATTTCCATGAGCTGATGGCTCTCGGTACTTAAAGCAAACATATAATATAGACATCTCTTGTGAGAATTCTGTATTGGTAGTACAAATATACAAAAAGAAAATAGTTATTTTGCTTTAGTTTTCATTTTGGTTTCACTTTGAGTTTTTTCTATGATATAGCACATTATCTTACAAATAGACAATGTAAGCAAATCTAAATCTCCCTAGCATTAGTTTCCAATCACCTGTTTTAAAAAAGTTCAATAACTTACCTTAAAAAAACAAATGTACGATTTAGGCTTTAGTTGTGTTAACTAAACAAAATGTTTTAAGAAGTCCTATAAACAGAATAGAGAGTAGGATTATGTCCATAGGCTGCATTGCCCTTCCTAATATCAGAACAATTATGAAACATCAGACAAATTCTGCATTCCAACCTCTCTGCATTTCCAGAGTTTTAGGATGCTAGACAGCATACTAAAAAAGCAGAGACATCACCCTGCCAGAATAAGTGCATATAGTCAAGACTATGGTTTTCCCAGTTGCAATGTATGGCTGTGAAAGTTGGACCATAAGAGAGGATGCGCACTAAAGAATTGAGGCCTTTGAACTATGATGCTGGAGGAGACTCCTGCGAGTCCCTTGGACTGCAAGGCAATCAAACCTGTCAGTCCTAGACTCCTAGGGAAGATGACTGCTCTTTAGAAGGCCAGATCCTGAAGATGAAACTGAAATACTTTGGCCACCTAATGAGAAGGAAGAACTCAATGGAGAAGAGCCAAATGCTGGGAACAATTGAGGGCAAAAGAAGAAGGGGACGACAGAGAATGAGGTGGCTGGATGGAGTCACTGAAGCAGTCAATGTGAGCTTAAATGGACTCTGGGGGATGGTAGAGGACAGGAAGGCCTGGAGGAACATTGTCCATGGGGTCGCAATGTGTTGGACATGACTTCGCGACTAACAACGACACATTCATTCTTATACACAATACACAGAATCTTCTACTAATAATAAGACAATGAAATTGGATCTTTGATTTCTTAGCGCAAAAAAGATTATTGAATCTTTGTAAGGTGACTTAATCATTAGAGGGTAGTTGCTCATTCCAGTTTAAAAATTAACATGCAATTGTAAGGATTCTTGCTTGTTAGCTACCATAACAAAAGGCGGTAATTGGAACTGTTGCAGACTAGTCTTAATTTTAGAAGAACAAGGCCATCTCAACACCCATCCTCAAACTCACCAACTGTTATGTTTTATGAATGTCACAGAAATAAAGAGATATGATTACAATGCTTATATCCAACAGTTCCCTGAGTAATCCTTATAGATATTTTTTAAGCAGCCATTATCACCAAGAAACTGTGCATTCAATGTTTCATCTTGATGTAACTTCTACATTTACTTTTGCTCACATCTATCTGGAAGTGTACTGTATTCCCTCCCCCCCCCCCGGATAACACTCCCTAGATCTGTGAAGCAGACTGTTTTTCACAAATGCAATATCTTTCTTACCTGGAGGCACCACTTGACCTATTATTTTTATTTTATGATAGAAAGATAAGAGTCAATATTCTAAGAGATCAAATATAATAAAATCCCATCATGTCATATGAAGTACTGGTTCATATTTCATATGTTGAAACAAATTGAATTAGGTGTTTTGTTTCAAATAATTCCTTCTCCTTTTGTTTAAAAGATATTAAACAGCTGGACTTGTCAAACAAAATAAAATTAAGTGCAGCAAAAAATATCAAGAGTTGCAGATGGCATTTTTCTTCGGTAAGTAGTTGCTATCAGAGCTTCATAACGGACATAATCTTTATTAGTACTACAGACATATGTTGCCATTTTTGTCTGCTTTTCTACTTATTTTTTCGTTATGGGTTACTTAAGAAAGCAAAGAAACAAAACATCCTAGAATTAAAAGATTTTATATGGGACTTGCCAAAGCTTTTTGCTTAATGTACGTTATCTAATATTAATGAGAAGACTTTATACATTCTCTTTTCTCAGCTTTTTAATATTTGGATATATAGTTGTGTCCCAGGGAAAAATTCATCAAGAATAAGAAGATGGATAAGACAAATGGCCTAGTTCTCCAAATAGCAGATAAGTAAGTAGAATAAATGCTTGATGGTACATATTGCTTCCGAAAGCAGTCTAGGGTTAGTAATGTTACATTATATAATACTTAGAAGAAGAATATTCTTCAGAGAAAAATAACCTCAGGGGGAAAAAATACCCTTAAACTAAGGTATTCTTCACAGACACTTCTGTGAATAAGGCTTTTATTAAAGTGGAGCATTCAGTATGCTCACCTCAAGCCAGGCCTGTACTGGGATGTAATTTAAACCACACATTCCTTTCTCATTTGCTCTAATGAAGCCTAATCTATTGCAAGGAATGGCCCAGAATCCTCTTGTGCCCATTAGTACCAAGCCAAGCTTTGCAGTATTTATTTAGTTTGAAGCAGAATTGAGCAAAAAGATATGAGCATGAACCAGGAGCAAAAGAGACGAGATGGTTAATTTTTATACCACACAAACACTTTCAGTATACGGACACTAATATTAAAAATAAATGTTATGTCAATTATGTACTGAGGGAATTATTATTATTATTATTATTATTATTATTATTATTATTATTATTATTATTATTATTGTTGTTGTTGTTGTTGTTGTTGTTGTTATTGTTATTATTATTATTATTGTTGTTGTTATTGTTATTGTTGTTGTTGTTGTTGTTGTTGTTAAAACTGTGGTTATTATGGGAAATTATAAATCAGGAAGTGAGAACATTGAAACATTGCACTTTTAGTTATCTCTGCTCAAAATAAATTCACAATATGTCCTAAATTCTAGAATATTGCTAGCATTGAAAATGGCTTACACTTCTTTTCAGAAAATAGGTAAACCTTATAGTTATTAAATCAATTTAATTAATGGTGGTATTTGATGCCTTCAAATAGGAAGGTGTTGTCTGCGGACACACAGTGTCACATCTTTTTTCTATGTATCCAGAGGTTTTTTTAAAAGTGCTTTATCCCAGTCTCACTCGTGGAAGATATTCTTTTAATCATAATAATTAAATTTGACCATGACTGCTTAAATCTGATAGCAGAAGCTCCTGTCATTTTGAGATATGAAACAGAGTATACAGTATAAGTGTATACTTATACTGTATACTCTGGTAGAAAAGTCATCCAATAAATGGCAACAACCTGAGAATTTCCAACAACTGTTTCTGATCAAAAACTAGCAGATTTGAATAGTGAGTCACTGATCTGTATCCAGTGGGGCCAAGGGCAAGAGACTCAAGGTTATATGAATCTTATATAGAATAGTGATCATAATATATTGAATATAATTTTCTATTCTAATAGAATATATTCTATAATATATAGTATATTTTTATTTATTTGTATCTCATCTTTCTTATTACTACAAATAAGGCAACAAAAGTATCCAACACAGTATTCCTTCTCCTATTTTCCTCACAACAACTCTGTGCGGTGGGTTGGGCTGAGAAAGAGTGACTGGCCCAAGGCAATCTAGTTAATTTTCATAACTGAGGCAGGACTTGAACTCCTGGTGTCCCATTTTCTAGTCACTCTCTATGTAAGATGTCATAGAGACACAACTGGATATATACATATATATCATTTTCCAAAAAAAGGTGGAGATATCATTATTTAATGTTTTAGATTTGAAAAGCTCATTGGGTGATCTCTAGCTCCCAGTACCATATACAGCAGGTAGTGGCCTTCAAATTCTAGTTCCTGCTACCACCAAAAACAAATTTAACAGAGTTAGTGAAGATTTCACATCTGGTTGAAGAATTGCAGCTATATAAAGGACCATGTTCTCAGAGAATTATGGCAAGCAAAGTTCAACATGTTTTGTGGGCCACAGATGGGAAAAGATTATGTATTTGAAATTGGGGCAGTGTTCACTTTTAAAATGAAAATGTTACCAATCAATTAAACCATTAGGAATGTGTACTTTTTTCCCCTCTGAATGAGTGAAGTCAGAGTTATAAAAAAGGACAAGGCAATTCATCCCTTTTGTCTCTGATATTCCCCTTTTCCTTTCATACAACCTTTTCTTCTCCCAAACAGCAGATTGCCAGGGAAAAATCCATTTCCAACTTTTAAAGGATTTTTTAAAAAAAGAAGGCAAACACTACAGTCTACAGTTAAATGTTTGCAGAGACATGTACTACAATACTTGATTGGAAAAACGTGATTGGAAAAATTGACCCCATAATGCCATATTTAGTTCTTTTTAATGTGCATATGTTCACAATACAGTTGATACATATGTAGAGGAATGAGCAAGAATTTCTAGCACATTATTGTTGATGCAGATAATCCATCTGATAAATGCCCAAATTTTACAACTTATAAAAATCGATAGAAATAGCTGATTTTAGTTAGTGGACAATGGATTGCTACCATTTTTTGTTATCTACTATCCTCCATTGTTTCACATTCTTGGTGTGAACACAAGAGTAAAATCAACTATCTTGAATTAAGATAACCAGTCCTAAAGATGTGCCCAGTGTTTGATATAAGATGGGAGCTATATAAATGTTTTAAATAAATAAGGAGATTACTATCAATATGGCTATCTCGATGAAAGCAAGATAATTGCATCTTGATGACAGTTTAAACCAATAAATAATTAGCTGAAATGGGAAAAATGCATAATTATTAATAGTTTTCTACTAATGGAAGCCACTCATTCATCAAGTCAGGAGGCCAAATATAAAATTTTGAGAAGAACATTATTCTCAAGCAGTTTTATTTACTGTTTTTCTTAAACATTCCACCTCCAATTAAGACAAACATTTTAAAGTGACAAAATAGAACAATCTTTGAAAAAAATTGTATTGCTTATACAGAAGTCAGAAAACTTGAAATATTCTTTGTACATTCTTGAGTCGATATAAAATGCTAACAAAAAATTGGCTGAGCACTACTGCCTCTGTTCCACATCTGTGCCAAACACCTAATTTTCCTTTAAGATAATGGCTGAGAAACCATGACATAAAACCATAAAACTGCCATTGAATGTGTCAGAAAAAAGAGGAAAATGCTATTTTAATGGGGATATAGCAAAGGACAATTTATGGTTTTCTTATTTATGAGCTGGAGATGAGGCTAAAACAATGTCACACAGACTTGAAAATATATGTAGCTACAGCATGTTTAAGCCATGCTTAGATGCAAATAAAGAAAAAAAACATTTGTAAGAATAAACTTAATAAACTATAAACAATAATTTAGTACATTGCATGTCTCAGAGCTCTGAGAAGAAATCCTCATCACCTATCTTAATAACTAAATATGGGGGGTGAAATAGTAAAATTAAGAGCTCATTCAGACTCTGATTGACCTCATCCTACTAAATTGAGAAGCACAAGGGAGCCAAGTACAACTACATGAGTTGCCTCTGGATCATTTTTGGCTGAGAACCTGATTAGTTGGTAGTAAGAGCCAGATTAGGCTGTGGATTATTTTATCTTTGAATTCAGCTATAACAAAAACTCTCATGCGAAGACCAACTAAGAGAGCAGAAGCATTCAAGATATTTGACTTTTTCTCCTTCATTTCAAAATTAGACAAACTCTTGCCACTTTCAGAATACTCTGTGTACTAGAGGGTCTATTTTTTGCAAAGAGACATAAATCAAAGCAGAGGTTAGGCCTAAAGTGGTTCCTCAAACAATCAATCAGTTACCAGATCTGGACTAAACCACCATGTGCCTACTAGATGACAGCAAAACTTTAGTATTTTTGACAACTATTTACTGCTGGCTAATTCGTGTCCAGATTTTTGCAATACAGATCTGGCAGCTCAAAGCATAACATAATTTCTCTTTCTATCTTTCCTATCATTGCTACCATTTGTCATCTTGTGGGGTTGTTAGTTTCAGAGACAGATAAAGCTAGTTTTGGAGTAACAAAAAAACCTAGTTTATTATGACATCTTTGGTATCAAGAATCCCCAACATGACATAGAGTGTAAAAATGTCTGATATATACCACTGCTGATTCAGATCAGAGTCCCAAGAATGTCTTTGGTTTCCAAATGGGATTGAAAACTTTAGCATATGGGAGGCTGTAGTAGGCTACATGGGTTAAAGTAAGCCCAGACATTCCCTGTTACATACAGCACATGATATTAGGAAAATATCTCAGGCACTCCCACAGTTGACTTACTTTCATCAATCCACTAAAGGGTTAATTTCATAGCCAAGTCCTTTGCAAGTGACATTTTATCTGAAGTTAATTAACAAAAATGCCCCTGCTTGGTTTGCAAGCATTTTACTCTGCCAAAGGCTTAGCTTTCTGGCTCCAAACCGCTATATTTTATTATGGAATTTCTGGAGCTAAGTCAGATACAATCCTCCCCCCCAATCTATATTAGTGCAGGCAAGTATGTAAAACTAAAAACAGGATTTTGTTCTTTTCAAAGCCTTGCAGCAAGATTTTGCTCTTTGGGAAACATCACATATGATCATAAGAACGGCTAATTAAACTCCTATAGTCTGATATATAAGGACACTGACTAACCTTCTCATTTACAACCTGCCTTTTGACTTTTAAGCCAAGTTAAAGAGGGAGTGAACAAATCAGAAAATGCATATCAGTAATGTCTGACTTGGTATTGCAATCAGATTTCTCATACCTTGTTAAGACTCTTAGTGTTTTTCAGTTAAATCTGTATTGGCTGGTATATGTTTATGTATTGGGGAAAATTTAGTTCTACTATAAAACCTCCTCCTCCTTTTGAGATGGTTCTAAAGAGGAAAGATATACAGAAATACACACATATACTGGACCTTACAAAGAAAAAGGAAGCAGAATGTATCCTGGTATTCTAAATTTCTGTTCATATAAGTTTGGGAAAGTGGGGAGGCATTCACATGAGAGATTTATCTGAGAAATGATAACATGTAAACTTTATATCTTACCCTCTTTCACACTGAGAGCAAGGCTGCTGTCCCAACTATTAACACAGAATAACAACATTGGAAATAATCATTTGGCAGTAAGTGAGAGTGAGACTTGCAAAAAAGAAAATGTTCTAATGTTTTTTTTTATTCTTGCCTAAAAAACTTTACTGTATTTTTTTGTCTTTTTTCAGTCAGCACCTTGGGCCCAATGGATGTGATCACAAGCCTCTATGTCATTTTATGCACACTTAGAGAATTCCCCCATTTTTAACACATACATAAATTTTTGTTTATTGCATACTGGTAACCCTCAGCTTACCCATCATTTAGTGCCCAAGTTACAACGGCACTGAAAAAAGTGATTTATGTCAATTTCTCACATTTATGAGCTTTGTAGCATTCCCATGGTTATTCATATTTATGGTGGCTTTAGTGTTCTGGAGTCCTGTGATCATATTTTGTGATCTTCTGACAACCAAAGTCAATGGTGAGGCCAGATTCACTTGACAATCATGTTACTAACTTAATAACTGTAGTAATTCACTTACCAACTGTGGCAAGAGGAGTTGTAAAATGGGGCAAAACTCAGCAACTGTCTTGCTTAGCATTAAAAATGATGGGCTCAATTGTGGGCATAAGTCAAGGACAAGCTGTGTAGCATTAAGGGTAACATTAGCTCCTACATAAAATATGTCATAAGATATGTTATTTCTATGGATTACTTAATTTCCTCTGGTCCTCTGGCTTACATCAAGCACACATGCCTGTTTTGTAATATTCAGCACTAATAGAAACCCTATGGACCCAGAGGCATAAGGGTTTGCAAAAACTGGAAATATTTGTCTCTGTGCCAAACTCAATGCCAAACTCTGCTAGGTTTCAGTTGGCTAACTTACTTTCTGGCTGCAAACCTACTATTGTTACAGTGAAGACACTGATTTTGGTTAATTTGATTTTAGCAACAATTAACCTATAATATGGAAAGATGATTGTCTCTATCTTGTTATGAAACAGATTCACATACCTGATAGGAAGCCAAACTACTCCACACATTTGTGTGATTTGAGTATCACAAAGTTTGTTTTTTTTTAAACTCCCTTCCTCAGCTGTAGAGGAGCATAGACCTTAGAGAAGATACCTGGAGACTTAGCAAAACATGAGTTCTCAGACTATTAGGAAATTCTGATGTCCAATCAAGAAAATATGAATAAGAAACTTAAAAAATGGTCAAACAACTATGAAAGGGAGTGAAGGGGATATACTATCAGTTTTTCAAGATTCTGTTATAATAATCCAAACAGTAAATTACAGTTGTATTTCTTGTGGAGTCTGTTTTTTGACCTGGTCTGCTTCAAAGGGCTGGCGTAATGGAAGAGCCAGTGTTTACTTGATCAGTACAGGTAGCTCATGACTTACAACAGATCATTTTGTGACCATTTAAAATTACAAAGGCACTGAAAAAAGTCACAGTTTTTCACATTTACAACCATTGTAGCATCCCCATGGTCATGTGATGAACATTCAAATGCTTGGCAAGTGACTCATATTTATGATGGGTTGCAGGGTCCCAGGGGTCATGTGATCACCTTTTGCGAGCTTCTGACAAAGTCAATGGGGAAGCCAGATTCACTTAACAACTGTGTCACTAACTGAACAGTTGGAGTGATTCACTTAACAACTGTGGCAAGAAAGATCGTAAAACTGGGGCAAAGCTCACTTAACAAATGTTTCACCTAGCAACAGAATTTTTCGGCTGAATTGTGGTCATACGTATAGAGCAAAATAATGAATTAAATATGACAGCTTTTCTAATCTTGGTATTCTCCAAAAATGTTGGGCATCTTCTATCACCTGGATCTTCTAGTTGGATACAATTGGATACAACAATAAGGACCCAGATTGCACAGACTGAAATAGATATTTGGACAGCAGGTCATGTTCATTGCATTTTACTTAAGAAAGACTATTAGCTCTCACCTCTTCTGTAGAAGCCTTTTCAATCAGATATTTCAAAGAAGAATGTGACATATGAAAGACTGATCATACATATGGAAAATAGGGTATCCCATGTAAATAAACAGGGTAGTCATGTAGCTATCACTATAAAATATATATGTAATAATTGCAACTCATTCTCACTATTAGCTTTAATATATTCCAAAAAATGGTGTGAAAAGTAATATAAGTAAGCATGTATTCTAATGTCAGCAATTCAGTCCTCTCATTTACCAAATATTCGGTTGAAATCTAACTTCCCATAAGAATTAAACATGTCTATTTTTGCTTAAGCAATATTTTTTTTAAAATGTAAATATTTAACTTTCAATTTAACTGTTTAAATTTCAAATAAGCTATTTTAAACACATTCTGCAGTTCAGTATGTGCTTTGGAGTACAGTGGTCTAATTTGTTGAATTGAAACTTATCACCTTGTTCATGTTCCAGTGGCAAATCACATCTTTTTTATAATGCAGTGAGAAACCAAGTGCTCAGTTGCAAATAACTTTCTCAGCTGAGTAACTCAAATATTGATGTCAGCAAGAAATTGATGGGACTTTTTGGAAATCTAAAATGGAATAGATAGAAAAACATGAACAAGTGAGAGCCCAGATTAAAATAGCCATGACTCTGAGTTTCCCATTACGAAGGGCCTTTTCCCACTGCTAAGTTCAACTATTCTCCATTCATTCTTGAGTTGGCAGAAAGATATAGCAGAAATTTGTTGTTCCCTTTGGCATCCCTTGGGGTTTTTATCACTGCAACCTTTTGCTACTTGTTTCAGCTGAACATGAAGCTGGCTTTATAAACCCTACTCCAGATTTCAACCTTTCTCCACTTGGGCCACAGTGTGGGCCAGGTTTCTGTCTGGATGGTAGTCAACATGGAAATGGATTCAACCCTGAGGGTGTTGGAGGCTGTCCACTTAACAAGAGAACACTACTTCAGCACTGGTGCATGTAAGGACAACTTCTTTCATTCATGGGCTGCAATGAGATGAAGGCAACACCTTATGAACATGACAGGAAAAAAAGAAGTAGCAAAGACATGTTTGTATTTACTATTGCAGATACAAATTGGAAAAGGGTGTAAAGCAAGTAAAAGTGCAATGTCCATCCTAGAATGTTGGGCATTTCTTTTAAAATACTAAAATTTTCCTGGTATGTGTTCTTTATGTTCCTTTCTTGATGATCCGCAGTATGAGACATGCCTGTATATTTATGTTAAATCCTACTCTCCTTATCTATATGAGGATTGTGCACAACATTGTAAAGGGGGATTTTGTATAACACATTGGTGCAAATGAAGAACGTCTTCTCAAAGCATTGAAGTAGTTGCATTGTTTGGAAGGTTGTCTGGACTTGCACTTACATGCCCAGAGAAAATTTCCACTGGCATTACTAGTGAAACAAAATGGCAGTGCTGAACACTTAATAGAGAGAGCATTTAACCAAGGCTACCATCGGTGGTGCAACTGGAATTTTTTTTCAAAGCACCTGTTCTAAGACTTCTAGAGGATATCAGCACTTTAAGACTTTAAGGAGGAATTATACCAATTCACTTTTGAAAGGACCTGTTTATAACAAATTGCACAGCCCTAAGGCAAATACAAGAATCTTCACACTTACGTTTTATAAAACCAGGCACTGCAAAGACAAGAAAGGGAACGCATTTAGAACTATTTCAACCCGGCACTCACCAGTAAGCCAATGGCAATGAAATTTTATCAAAATCCAAGTTATCATTGCCTGTAATATTATCATTATAAAATGTTGATTTAGTAAGAAGGTTCAGATAACTCATTCTCTTAACTGTTTTAAAGTTGTACAAGAAAACGATTTTTGTTACTCTGTATAAGACTGTAAAAGTAAAACCGTAATAAAGACAATGGGAAATATGTTGAACCCTTTAAAGAAAACTTTGCCCAAATTGCTGATGCATGGAATGTGACTGCTCTTAACCATGTCATTTTTATCACTTTTTATAAAGGAGGTGCATATACAAGCACAGCTTATACTCCTTGTGAACATAAATAAAACACCTCTTTTTTATTAATAATGGAGCCATGTTGTCTTTCACAATCCATGTAGTGACTCAGTATCTTCAGGGAGTGGCATCTTTTTTGAAGCTTTCATAGAAGACAAAAAAAGGATACAACTGCTTTAGTTAGTAACAGAGACCTGCTGTATTTGAGCAAGATACAAAACCCAGTTACTAATAACATTTTCAGAGCATGCCCAGTGAGAAGAAAGGCTTTTCTCCTATTCCTTTAAATTAGAATTCCAAATACCAATTCTAGAATCATGGCCATTTGGAAGGGATATACATTCAATGGCTGTAGTTCATTTGAAAATCATCTCACTACACCAGAGCTCAGTCCAGGTTAGTGCTGAAAAGTCCTTCTGTCTGAAAATTTGGATAATGGGCACAATGACATGGAACAAAGTTCAAACTTGGTAAATAAGACAGCTCACCCTCTTGTGTCTGATATTTATTGACATTTTAAGATTTCAAAAGTGGTAATGGTTTAAAGAGAGCCACTGAAAGTTGCTTTTAAAAATTATTGATGGAGTTAATCGCTCTAAAATGCCAGTAAAGGTAGTAACTGGTAACTAACATCTTGTAGACTTGAGCTGCAATTTACTTTAACTGCATTGGTATCAAGGAGTTATTTCTGATATACAAGATCATACAGGTCAGTGAAATGTCCCTAAGGGTCCAGTAAGCAGCAAACAGGTACCAGAAAAAGAGATAGTGTAAATCTATAGAGAACTTCTTGTTGCTTAAGAAGTTGTGCTATCTTAACAGACTCAAGAACATTTTTCCACTGACATAATTCTAACTGGGCTGGACTGAGATATTTTCCTTTCCTAGACAGGTGGAGTCAATTCAGCTATGGCCTGTCTGGATCTCCTCACTTGATTTTTCTGGCAGCAATTTTATGTTTTCTTAGCCATGGCAAAATTGAGGGGGAATGAAAATGAATGAAGGGTAACCATTGCTATAGTCCGAAGCTGAAAATATGCTAAGATAATTGTTGACAGAGCAGTCCAAAGAAGTGATAGTGAAACCTAACCTAAAGAGCTTGCTTTTACATTCCAGATAATATACTGCAAAAAGAAAGCCACTCACTTTTCTCTGTTCCACATAAAAGCATGAGAGTCCTTGTACTATTATATCTTGTGCATAGGTTGCCCCCTGTTCCTAAATTGGGAGGTCTGTGTCTGATCACAGTTGCTCATGCCATACTACATTGGGAGCATTACAACTCACTGTACATGAGGCTGCCCTTGAAGAGGATTCAGAAGCTTCAGCTGGTCCAAAACGAAGCCGCATGTGTAATGTTGGGCACTCTTACATGGTATGCTCATGTCACACCACTGCTATGTGCACTGGCTTCCTGTAGATTTCTGGGTGCAATACAAGGTGCCGGTTGTCATTTTTGGAGCCCTAGCTGGGGCTTTAATCCATTCTGAATTTTCTAGACAGAGACCCAAAGGAGTAGTCCTTGGCTGACAAAGATCAACACCATCACCCCCCCGAACCACCAACCCCTAAGCTGCACAAGGGATAAAACAGCATTTCTCCAATTATTCTGACACTGTCCAAGGGCTGCGTCACAATGTGTGAGGTTTTTGTCACCTTCCCTTGGGGGGAAACCAGGTAACTACAGTAAGTTGAAATTGAAGCAATGCAGGTTGGATACAGGAAAGAATGGGACCAGTAGGAAGCAATAGGGAAGGAACCAAAGAGAGGACATTCTTGTTTGATTTCAAAAGCTTCTTGGACAGAATGTTTCATGCTAATGCTGTTTTGCAGCAGTTTTGCAACGTCACAATTCAAAATGTGAGCTGCTTTCAAGCAATACCTAGCTACTGCTTCACTCTCAAAGACATCCAAGGAAGTAAGGCTCAAGGCAAGCCAAGATAAGTAAGAGTTTTGCTACTGTAGTGCAACAGTATGAGTTTTCTGAATTTTTAGCTAGTTGGCAACACCGCATGCTGCTTAATTATACACTAAAATATCTTAGACTCTTAGGCGGTTTAAGTTTTTTTTTTCCAGAAGCATGTGAGTTCAGGGATTGGGTTGTTGTTTTTTTCCTTTCACTCTCACGTTGGATGTTTCTACTGAGGTTTATAGGATAAGGGGCTGACTACAAAGACTTCTACTGATTTCTACATTGTAAAGAGGAGTTTAAAGAATCTTTTTTTCATGTTAGTAATGTGGCTGAGGTGTATGAGATACAAATCAATTGTCATTTTGGGGAAGGGAATTAAAGAATTAGTTTTCTTATTTCCTTATTCATTTACAGAGATATGGATTCGCCGAGACCTTTTATAGTCTTGCTAGTTGTGATTACTTAATTGGGGTTGGTATAAATAAAACTAAATGTCTTAGGCTTTATCTGTGCAAACTTACTCAGCTGTCTACCACCGATCTCCAGCAAGCTATAATTGCCACTTTGAGCTCCTGAGTGAAAGTCAGCATATGAATTTAATATTTTAAAAAATTGAATATGTTGATTAATAAGATTCCTTTTAGTGAGATGCGTGGCTATATCAATGTGATTAAATAATAAAATATAGTTGATCAACTGATCAATAATCAGAATTGTTTGGAACTGGATAGCAACTATAAATTATATTAATTAGAAGTTATCGTAATATACTAGGAACAAAACCTAGGAATAGCTAAATAGCAAATTTTAAATGTTAAAAATCTAGACTGATTCTCACCCAACTAATTGTGATTTTTCTAAGCACAACTACCTAAAAATTGATGCAGTACATTTCCCCCCTAATATATGTACCTATTTGTGTCCATTTGTTCTAATATATACATGTTTTTGACTATCCAGTTTTTATAAAGTATCTTCAATGGAGTATAGCATTTCGATTTCAGAAAAGTTCAAAAACAGCAGGAGACCTGTTCCAATATGTTTTGTTATTTTAAAAAAAGCTGGCTGGTTCATATTAAATTAAATTATGAACCACACAAATTTCTGCTTCATTTCTAGTCTTTAATTAGAGAAATAAGTTCATTGGAACACTATAGCACTCTGAGGACACACTGTGGCCACTTTGGAAATGGTAATTACCTCTTCAATTCCTTTGTTTTAAGTAGCAGAGGAAGCCACAGAATATAAAGAATAATGCAGTGAAAATAAACAACTCTGTAAGGTTTTAGCCTAGTTTGTGTTCATTTATCTTTTAAAATAGCCACTGATCTAAAGCATCCTTTCTAAATGTACTCTAACCACACACAAAAAAGAGGCCTAAATATTCTAAGCCAATTTGAAAGATAAATTAAAATTATATTTATTCACAAATTTAATATATTACCGTAGGTTTTAAACTAAGTAGATACCTATTACAAGTTGCTTATCCATGCATGAATACTTCATAGCCAGGAGAAATATGAGAATATTTAGACTTTTCCTCATCAACGAGTTAAATTCTACTATCAATTCTTGATATCAATCAATTAATGTGTTTAAAACTAAGATGCTATCTTTCTATTACCAATATGGGTTGGTATTAATGTCCTTCAGAAACAAAATAATAGTTTCCCTGCACAAAAACTAGCACTATCTACTTAATGTTATAGTACTGTTTTAGACAGCACATCTGCCCTAAATAAAGTACCCAGGTATTTTTTAGTTTATTTTTTAAACTTCAGTTCAGAAAGTATTCATTCATCTAAAGTGTCAGTGTTCCAAGTAACAGCTCATAGGAAATCAAAACTCCAAGGCAGTTTTGGAAGCTTCAAGGACACTTAAAGATGGCTCCAGGGTTGACACCAAGCAGATTAGTATACAGAACAGGAATATAGGTAGTCCTCGATTTACATCAACTCATTTAGTGACCGTTCAAAGTTATAACAGCACCGAAAAAGTTGACTTATGACCAGTTTTCACACTTGATCAAAAATTTGGCTGCTGGGCAACTGGTTCCTGTTTATGACAGTTGCAGTGTCCTAGGGTCACACGATCCCCTTTTGCAAACCTCTGACAAGCCAATGGGAAATGAGATTCACTTAACTGTGTTACTAACAACTACAGTGATTCACTTAACAACTGTGGCAAGAAGGTCATAAAATGGGACAAAATTCATTTAACAAATGTCTCGCTTAGAATCAGAAATTTTGGGCTCAATTGTGGTTATAAGTCGAGGACTACATGTATTCTATTTCCAATAACCTCTTATGGAATGATGTCAAATAGCCTTCACTTTTGTTAGGTGTATAAATAAAAAATTCCCAGATCTCCACACAGAATATTTCCTGCTACTTTGTAAAATAGACATAAAATATATTTTGGAAAAAAATGTATTTAATCTTGGACCAGGTGGTATCAGGGATGGAGAGGAAGGGTTAGTTTATTTAGTTAGTTTATTCATGGTCAAACACGTCAACAGTCAAAGATATCAACACAATACAATCAAATAAAATCCAAACAGGAAATAGCCATTAAAAAAACCAAATGATTCACTGTGGGTAAACAGCTATAACTCTTCAGTGATAAATCCACCTGTAGGCATTTCTAGTTTTAAATCCAGGACTTTTATGGCAATTATAGTCAAATAACACTTGACAGTTCTCAGAGATTTCTATAAACTTATCTTAAAGCAAGAACAAAGCCTTCTTCCCTTCAAAATACTTGGCTATCAAGGATGTTGCTATTTTGATATAAAGGACATCAGAGAAAAAACATGAAATGCTTTGAAAATTGCACATTCAAGAACGGTACACTTGAATGTGGAGGAGTAGTAAAACTTCCCACTGGAATTATGGGTGGCAAACATTATGACCCGTCAGTGAGACCACTCCTATGCAAGATAGATAGCAGGTACAATCTTATTTAAAGAAAGATGCAGCATAAATACTGGAAACTGTGTTCCTTCTGAAAGCAAAAGATGGTGGTAACTGTCAAATGGGAAGCAATTCTACTGAGAAGCAAAAAGTAGGTGCTATTATGCTAAGAGGAGCTACAGGTTTACAAGTGCACGTTCAATTGGCCCAGAATTGCAGAGTGATTACTAGAAAAGGAAATGGGATTTTTCTTTTCTTTTCGGTAAAGCTGCAATAGTTGTAAAACTTCATTACAGGCTTTTGGCGGTATTTTTCTAAAAATAAAAAAAATGCTTT
This sequence comes from Pseudoxenodon macrops, assembly GCA_032467955.1. Classification (NCBI taxonomy): domain Eukaryota; kingdom Metazoa; phylum Chordata; class Lepidosauria; order Squamata; family Pseudoxenodontidae; genus Pseudoxenodon; species Pseudoxenodon macrops. The sequence continues at coordinate 148,450 of JANHFT010002069.1, forward strand.
CTCGCTTTCTTTACTGTTACTGATTTTAACAGTACTAATCTTAAACACTGAACAATCACTGAATTGGACGGAACCATTTGGCTATCAAGTCCAATCCCTGTTCGGTGCAAAAATCCAAATTAAAGCAACTTCTGTTTGAACACATCAAGGGAAGGGAAGCTTCAAATTATGAATGGCTTTAAAATAATGTTTATGTTGCTGAACGTTAATTACGTCAGACCATGCTTATTGTGATAGTTTAAAAGGGTAAAATCTCAAATTCAGGAATCATCATGTAACTAATGGGTATCTCTTTTGTTTAAGGAGGGATTTAATTCTGACTCTTATGTTCAGAACCCGATGTTTGCTTTTAAAATATCTTCACAAATTACTCTTACCTGTAGAAAATAATTTTGGACAAACAGATTTGTCAAAAGAAATGAGGAGCAGCAGGTAACAGTTTCAGAAGGCTGGTTGTATTTTGTATCATATATTTCTCTTTAAGTAGAATACTCAGGTTGGGTTAACCCCAGCTGCTAAAGAGCAGTGCTTTTCTTTTTGGTAATGGAGATAGAGACCAAAACTCTGGCCTCATGGAAGACTCTCAAGCATGTGTTTATACAGGTAGTCCTCAGCTTGCAACAGTTCATTTAGTGACCAAAGTTACAACAACACGGAAAAATGTGACTTACGGCCGTTTTTCCAGAATTATGACCTTTGCAGCAACCCTATATCTTGTGATCACAATTCAGATGCTTGGCAAACTGGTTCATAGTTATGACTGTTGCTGTGTCTCAAGGCCATGTGATCACCTATTGTGACCTTCTGACAAGCAAAGTCAATGGGGAAGTCAGATTCACTTAACAACCATGTTACTAATTTATCAACTGCAGTGATTCACTTAACTGTGACAAGAAAGGTCATAAAATGGGGTAAAACCTATTTAACTAATGTCTCACTTAACAACATAAATTTTGGGCTCAATTGTGGTTGTAAGTGGAGGACTACCTGTACATATGGGCAGCCTATGAAGGGAGGAAATGCAAAAATAGACCAATGTGCTAGAAACTAAGGGGGCATGCATAAGTGCACCAGCGTGCCTACCATCCCTGTCCTACTGTCCCCATCTATTCGTACTCATTTCCTTTCCATGTTTTTACTTATACTTGCTTTAAAAATAAATAAACTAAGGATAAGAAATACCAAGGATTTGGTTTCTTTGCAAACTCTCTCTGAAGTGCCTTCATCTGAATAGAGATAGATATGTTCAGAGGTGTTACTTTTGGTGAAAAAGGCAAGGCAGCCTGGATATGCTAAAGTCCAGCACTACTATTTCATATTTCTCCAAGCTCAGCCATTGTATCATAAACATGATATAGGATTTTTTTCCTGGAGTTTTCTAGTTTATAGTACAAAAGTAATATATTTATTTAAAGATTTATTTCTTCTTGAACAGGGGTAGGTTCCACTTATCTTCCCTACCAGTTCGGGTCATACTGGAAGTTTTGCGTGCATCCGTGTAAAAATGGCATGCACAGAGGGTTATTTTTTAGGTAATTTCAACCGGGAGAAACGATTTTCTGCCAGAGGACCGGTTTGGGGACATGGCCAGCCGGCCTTCGCTGCGGGTTTAGCGAGCGGGGGCAAATTTCCGCTAATGGTTCTATAGAACCGGTCTGAACCGGCAGCAACCCACCTCTGTTCTTGAACCACCTTTGGTCTATATATTCATATTCTAGGAAATAAGCATGATTCTTCACATTATGTCTTGACTCTGATTTTTAGTCTACTCCCTGGGACTCCTTTGTTTTACATGTTGAAGGTTCCAGGTTGAGATTCTGCCATTTGCAGGCAAGCCAGCTCCAGGCACCAGAGAGCAATTGGCAATTGCTGCTAAGCCTTCTTCTCTCCCTCAAGTCACCTCCCACTGTGCAGGGCCAAATTTCCTCACTGATGTCACCTTACATCAATTAAAATTATTTGTTCAGACTATGATTTTGGCAGGGCCAGCAGGCTAGCTGCGCTTACGTTTACCTTGGGTGCATTTTGTTTTTCAAAAAAGTTATCGAAGTAATTATTATAGCAAAAACAGTTTTGACAAAGAGATTTCCTCTAATACATCTTGAGAATCAATATGTTCTGTTAATCCTTCATTTCTTCAGGTGAAACTGCTTATTTTTCCTTTGCACAGTGTCTAATAAACACCTAACATTGCCACCATGACCATTTCGAGTTTAAAAATATCTGATATGGAAAGGATTTTTAAAATGTGCCCTTCTACTCCCAATCACGGCTTCATAAACTGTTCCTCCCCCCTCCCCCCGACTCATCCTTTCCATCCCATCCTTTAGCTATTATATTTTGTATATTTATATTTTTGTAGTATTTTATTTATATAATTTCATTTTTAATATTATAAGCCGCCCAGTTACCCTGTGGTAAGATAGGTAGCCAATAAATTTAGTAAATAAAATAAATAAAAAATAAATACATGAATGTATGTATGTTATGACATATTACTTGCATTTCTATGAAATATACAGATAGTCCACCTATGTTTCTGCAATTTATCTGGAATATGACTTAATAACAATTATCACCATTCTATGAAACTGGGTATAGGCCCTCTATTGTGAACCTCAGGGCAGTTTCTGATCCAGTATTATAAACAGATCTAGCTGTGAAAATGCTACTATTGGGGACAAATGAATAGTCAGACTTAATTACGATTGAACAATTTTAGGATTTAATGGTAGAACAGTGATATAGTAAGTTGCTAAACTATTGCTTGGTTGGAGAGAATTGATCCAAAATAAAAAAAATAATGTGCATGTGTATTCACAGAGTCGGAGCCCTTTCTGCGAGCACGTGAGCCGTCACCCAGTTCAGCTCGACCATGCATGTGTGCGCACCTCCCGACAGTCAGCTGATTTTCAGGATGCGTGGGGATGGTGGGGCAGAGCACATGCGGGAGACACATGCATGCATGGGGTTGGGTGGGGTCGCATATGCATGTGGGGGGGCAGGAGGGAGCAGGGGGGTACGGGGTTCCCCCTACAGCCCATTTTTGG
>JANHFT010002069.1:151599-180243 GCA_032467955.1 Pseudoxenodon macrops
CCACACTAGTATTGCTGCTTCATAGTAAAGTTTCCAGTCAGGGAGCCCAAAGCCACCTCTTACTCTACTATCCTGTAGAACTATTAATTTTATTCTTGGTTTTTTCACCAACCATATAAACTTCAATGTCAGTCTGTTCATCTCAAGAAAGAATTTTTTATCCAGTTTTGTAGGTATAGTTTGAAAAAGTATAATAATTTTGGTAAAATGTTCGTTTTTAGAATTGCTATTCGTCCTAGTAATGATAGATGCATTTTCCCCTATCTTTCCAACTCTATTTTTATTTTTTGAATTAATTTCAAATAATTGTCTTCTTTAATTGAAGAGCATTTCGCTGTTAATTCAACCCCCAAATATTTCATTTTTTAATAATTTGTAACCCCACTACCTCTTCTAATTCTTTCTTCTGTTTTAAGTCATGTTTTTGACTAATAACTTCATTTTTTGTTTGTTGATTTTAAGGCCCACAGCCTCTCCATATTTTTCTACTTCCCTTATTAAATTTGGTCCTGATTCCTGTGGATCTTCTATAAAAAATAGCAAGTCGTCAGCAAATGGTTGTTCACCAATTAAGGCATTAGGCTAGAAACTGGGAGACTGTGAATTCTACTCCTGCCTTAGACATAAAGCCAGCTGTATGACTTTGGACATCACTTTGTGTCAGCCCTAGGAAGAAAGCAATGGTAAACCACTTCTGCAAAACTATGCCAAGAAAACTGCAGGGACTTTTTCCAGGCAGTCTCCAAGAATTAGACATGACTGAATGGAAGAAGAAAAATCCTTAGATAATAATAGCAGTGGTTTCTAGTAACCAGTCAAGAAAATTTAGAACATTTAATTTATATTTATAACGTAAGATGAATTGAAATAAAACTCTGAAAGAAGTAATGATTTGGATGTGCATTCAGTAACACATTATTTGGAAATTATTTTGAGCCCCAATACTTTTGGCAATCTGGTTTATATTCCCCCTGATGGACAAGCTGGTAAGCTATATGCAAGGTGCAAAAGATGCTTCTAAACATTATTTTAAGGTTTATCTAGGAGATGTTCCGGTAGGTAAGTCATACAGTGCTAATCTTTATATAAAAAAAACAGGAGTCTGAATCTTGTTCAGCAATGGATACTTGAAGGAATGTTTCTTTTGATATTTATCTAAGGTCTTCACCACATGTGGGTTCTTAATGACTTAGTCTGATTCTACCAAACCGTTAATAACTTACCAGCATGGTTCGGTAGAACCGTTAGTAACCTGGGCCTGCTATGCTCCCGAGCTGGTTTTTTGGTGGCGCCTATGGCGGCGCTATCTTGGATTTTGCTTCTGTGCATGCACAGAATAAAAGCAATAAAAGCACTGCGTAAAAGCATAAAAGCACTGCGCATGCACACTTATGCGCAGCCACAGCGCATCCCTGAGCGACCCGGCAGTAAGAAGATTTAAACTCACCTCTGGTCTTTACCCATGTTCTTGCCAAATAGAGTAAGGCAGATAACCCCAAATAAAATGAAATATTTTGATTTGCGAAATGCCTTCCCAGAGATGCTTAAAGGGCACCTAATTTTATCTTTTTTTTACTACCGGTACTAGTTTTTATTTTCACAGGCATTTCAATTTAAAAGTCAGTTTAAAACTCAGTTTGAGTAGTTGCTGCTGGTTGTATTATGTTTTTATCTGGGTTATAATAGTAGTGGTTGTGTTGTTGATGAAGTTGTTATTTAATTTGTTGCTTTTGTGATTATGCTTTGTTTATTTGTTTTATAGTTTATATATTTAACATATTTGTGTATACCATCCTACTGTGGTTATTACAAGTTTAGAAATGTAACAAAAATCAATCTGTTATCAAGTGAAATTTACCATCAGCCTTCCTTCAGGCTAAACAATGCTACAGCATTGCTGTAATTATCTATCTTGATTTTTAGTTTCTTAGAAGAATAAAAATAAAAATGTGAGAAATAAATAAAACACCAAATCTTTCTCCTTAAATAATAGTTGTTTCATTTTTAACTATTTGTTCTGATCCTTAGAAAAATAAGTTTTTTATCTGATGGTTCACAATATTTTAATACTCTTCAAACATCAATCCAGATAGACTTTGGAAAATGAATGATTCCAATGTCACTGGATAACAAATTCTTTCAAAGGTCTTGCTTTCTGAAAAACTTTTGATGATTGTGATAGATGCCTTCAATAAACAAAGGTTAGGAAAGATTCCATGGATAAAAATCCTAGAGGAAAAACAGTTCAGGATGCCTGGGAAATTCAAACAAAAACAATACCATTGAGAAAGAAAAAACAAAACACTCCAGACAAAACTATCATGGTTGCAGAAAGAGCTCTATGAAAAACAGAGGGATAAAAAGGACAAGTAGGGCACACAATTAAACAGAGGTAGTATAGGGCACACAACTAAACAGAATATTATTTTGTGATGACCAGCCAAAAATCTGTAAAGTATCCAAAATCTTTGTTGTCCAGTGTGTTTTTGTCATTTTCCATAAGTGTTTGGCATATAGAAATAATACCCATGGAAGCAAACCAAACATGCTAGTTTTCAGATGGCTCCTCCCACATGTCTAGATATTGTATAAGGAGGGTTGTATTCCAACACAGAAAAGCAATTTAATTGGGGAAAAACTGCTCTAGTATGAATGACAATTGCACTCCAATGTTTCAGACATAGTTGTCAAGACATATTAAGAGATGTGAAATGTTGGCATAATTTAATAGTGTTGAGCTACAGCCTTTTCCCAAATAACTGATGTTGTAATATTCCAGGTAATTCAACTGTTTGTCAATGTAAGATTTAAATAATTACTTCACTGAGGAATCATATCCATTGTATTGTTTACATACTTATGTAATAATTTCTTCTGAAATCCAGGCATTCAAAAACAGCAGTGTCCAAGAAGAATTTAACAAGGTAAAGAAAACACACAGAACCGAGCTTTTAAATTATGTTGTACTCATTGCTGATAGTAGGAAGCATTTTTAATTTATTCTATGTAATGATGTTCAGGTGCACGTGTGCATGTATCTGGGTGGGTTTCACTTTTCCATCCTTTGCATGTGGTTGAGTTTATGTACATGTATGCACTGTGCACACAATCAGAAATGCAGTATGACAGGAGAGCAGAAATACACACATTCAAAACCATTGCCCTACTGGTCTTGATGGAAATGCATTGGGATTTTTTTCTCCTCCTGGGATGAACTGATCTCTCCTGTCCAGTTTTTTTAGAGTTATCCTGCTAAAAGACATCTTTTTTTTCAATTTTCTGTATAAAAAATAAAAATACAGCCAAATTTGCTAATCAATACCTCTAAGGACTATTACGGTAGAAGAGTCGCATTCTTCCCTCAATTACGGTAATAAAAAAAAAGAACACAAGGCATGCAACATAGTTCTTGTAGTGTTCATGTCATCCAGAAGATGATTGCTGTCAGCTTAATGAGTCTTAAGTGCTCATCACTTCCCCTAATAATTGCCACATAATTTATTGTTGCTGGGAAGACCCATTTCACCTGCAATCCAATCACTAAAGAGATTATACCTATATTCAGACGACAAATACAAGTGTAAAAGATATGCTAAATGATATGATCATTTTAGCAAGTAAAAAAATGACATTCTATGAACCTAGAGGTACTAAAACAATTAAAATTTCTCAGAAGAACCAAATGGATTATTGTTTTTTCTCATCACTTGTATCTGATCATTTTAAATGCAATTGGTAGGAACATGAGCCAAGAACCTCTCTATCTGATGTTGTAACACTCATAATAACAGTGGTTTAAACCCAAAATTAAAAAGACAAGTCTTCTCAAAGATGAAAAGAATGGGGACTGAAAAGATTTATGTTCCAACTTAGCTCATTCCATAACTTGGAAGAACAAGTATCAATTTTTAAAATTTAAAACATGTTCTGTTCTCTTCATATTAATTGAGAGAAGAAGCTGATTAGTGAAGCTGAAGAATTTTGGGGCTCAGAAAAGGTGAATTCAAATTTGTGGTAATTTTTCGATTTTTTTCCCCCTCACTATTAATTACATTGGATGAAACACAGTGATAACTGAGTTCCAATGACATCAAAATGATGAACATGAACTGTGCTATCATGACAAAAGATCTGTGGTTTTGTACCTGCATTGCCCACAATTATGTAAGCAGTAGAACTTGTGTTACCACAGACGTTTGATTACTTTGCTTCCCCCTTTATATACCCAGGGAAGGAAGCATCACTGGTTTTCAGATTTGGCTCTTTAGTACATTATTAATAAAACCTAAATTATGCCAGCCGGTTGAACACTTATTTTAATCACTCCCTAAAGTGGTTCAGCAAGGTAGCTTATACTTGTGCTTGTCCTTCTGTGCTAATTACAAATTATTTACCAGTCCACAGTTTCATATGGACCCTTCACCCCTTTTTAGCTTTCCTCCTCCCTGTTTTTACATGGGTTTGTTTGTGTGGCAGTGCAACATGCTTCAGTCCAGGTGATCTTTGTAATAATTAAAACATTAGATCCTCAACCTTCCAATAAGAAAATTAGAGATGTATATGTTCAAGTAGAATATTAGATACTTATACTATGAATGAGTAAACCATTTATACAATAGAACACTTCGAGAACTACGACACAGGCAATGTCAGTAAACATCGCTTGGCATTTGAAGCTTGTAATCTGATTTGCTCTTACTGTAAATGTGCTGGCAACAGTTTGAGTAGTTTTTCCTGGAATAGCCACCTACAAAGCAATTATAAAATCACTGCCACTTGCCACACTTGTTAGACTAGCTCTGCTGATGCACTTTGTCTCGATCAAATCTCTAAAAGCAAGGCATGAAGAGAGAGCTATTTTCACCTCATACTAATTATACACCTCTATTCATTATGGTACAGAAAGATAAATAGAACTAACCAACACTCTATTCAAATTCCAACTTTCTTTGCTTATTAACAAATCAGGTATGGTGAACACAATACTGGGTGGCTTCAGAAAATTATGCTTTCATTTTGTAGATCAGAATGGTGATGAAAAGGCCAGTTTGTTTGACGCTGCCATGCAGTTTGGCTTGTCTCCATGACAGAATGTGCAGGCAAAAAGCATCCTATGTAGAATTGCTTATGGTGAATCCATAATACACCATAATGGTGGACTATGTGCCTCTCTCACATAATTAACATAATTGTCAGTATACTGACTAACTCAGTCTTCCCTAATTTTGTACCATAGCAGTAAAGTGTCAGACTACACTTTCCATTATTACGGAAATAGAAATGAGGGATTTTGTCCACCATTCAGGCATAGCAACACAAATATAACAGGCAGCTGCTGCTGAGGCATATTGAAGCTACAAATTGAACTAAGATTTAAGCTGGCCATAACTGCAACTATTGCTATTAGGAATCTGATAATGGAACATGTAAATCAGTGCTTAGATTTATTTATTTTTTTGTGCATGAGAAATAATCTTTTATGGGACAGGGACAGGTTCCTTCTAAAAAAATGGGACTGCTAACGATATAATGTTCCTTTTTTGCTGAGCTATTCCTACCTCAATTCTCTTGGCACTTCCTGACCTCACCAATTCCTTTACCACTCTACATATGAACTCTGCATTTGAAAGGTTCAACTAGCCATGATACTTTTAGATTTCCTATGATCAAAAGCAGGGCTATTGCTCCCCAACACCACACTTGAAATGAATGTCTGGAAAAGGCTGATAAAGCATTGCTATAAAGAAAATCTCTGTCTCCCATGTAAATATCTCAATCTCAATACACACTTCACGTCATGATATATTTTGCGCTGGTTCTGAAGAACTTGATTATGAACCCGAGAGCAAATGTCATATTGTACAATCTATCTCTTCTGGATTTTTCCATCTCCTTCCCCAATCCTACTCAAAATATACTATTTCTCTTTCAGTATAGCTTGCAATATATTATGTTTACCTTTGAGAAGTTGGTGGTTCTTGATTGCTTTTGCTGCAAAATTTTAATTGTTTATTTATGGTATTATCTCAAAAATTATTTCTCCTGTCACTCAAATATTTCTTCCTCTGATCTGTATTCTTGTCATTTCATCCTTTGCCTTTCTTTCAAATTGTTGGATTTATAGATTTTTTTCCCTTTTCTCAGGACTATATACTATATACATGTCTGAAATATAATTATTCCTGGTCTGAGGGAGATGGGTGGTTAAAAAATGTGAAAAACATACAAATTAGTTTTCTGTGGAGTCCAAAGAAATTGATTATCATATTAACATGTTACAAAATTCTGGGTTTGTTTTTGTTCATTTGTTTTCTGTAAAAGTCTCATCAAAGTGAAAATAAATGAGTCATTTACATGAGATCCAACTTTTTAATTAAAAGAAATGTATTTTATGATTGGGACAATTTTCCTTATGGCCACAAACCAATCTTGAGTCTTCTAGATGAATCACTTTTCAGTTGCACTTTTGCAGATAGGGCTGATATCGTTAGAATAGACAAGAATTTCGATTAGTTAGCAAAAACTAGACCATCATTCTTGGAATAATTATCTGGAAACTCAATGCAAAATCAGCAATTTTATTGTTTATACATAAAAATTTACTTGCTTCCAAAAAGCATCTGTGCTCGTATAGAAAAAAAAACTTTTAGCTCAGTAATCAAATATGCATTTTTATTTTCTACAAAAAAAATATCAGATTTAATAATCATCCCCAAGTGAAGATATGGAAAGAATTCAGAGTCCGTAATATTAAACATAATAAATTTATAGTATGATTTAAAGATAGTTCGTTACCATTATAAAAAAATAAGGCAAATATTAAAAAGTTTCCTTAAATTTCAATGTTCTCTGATCCAAAAGAAAAACAACAACTCATCCATGCTGTTTTTCTAGACCTCTCAAATATAAGAGCATTAGTGACCATATTTCATTCTGAGAGATTAAAATATAGCCAACTGCCGTAGACTAAGTCAGAACGTTTTGGTAATCATGGTACAAAAATGTGTTACAAACAGTATTAAAAGAGCCATTCTTCATACTATCACTATCACCTTCATTTCAACCCAAGTTTTTGTAGAAGCAACCTAAAGTTACTTTTTACTAATCCAGATTAGTGTTTTTCCTCTTCCTTTGATATAAGAAAGTACTAATTGGCAATTAGCTAATAATCCAGTTAAGGGTTGGGTGTGCCTAGTTTTCATGAATTATTTTAGGCTGCTTCAGTCATTCAGCATCTGAGAAAAATATATGTGAAAAAAATAAGAAACTTACAACAATCCATTTAGTGACTGTTCAAAGTTACAACAATGCTGAAAAAAGTAACTTATGACTATTTTTCACACTTATGACCGTTGCAGCATGCCCATGGTCATGTGATTTACATTCAGATGCTTGACAACTGGTTTCATATTTATGACGGTTGTAGTGTTCTGGGTCATGTGATCACCTTTTGTGACCTTCTGACAAGCAAAGTCAATGGGGAAGCCAGATTCACTTAACAACCATGTTACTAATTTATCAACTGCAGTGATTCACTTAACAACTGTGGCAAGAAAGGTCGTAAAATGGGGTAAAACTCAGTTAACAAATGTCTCACTTAACATCAGAAATTTTGAGCTCAATTGTGGTTGTAAGTCGAGGACTGGCGATATAGCCATCCTTTCTTTGGTTAGCTGGAACTGAGCTAAACTCACCAGATCATGATGGAGTATAAAAAGATCTGCATCCAAACCTTTTGAACCTTTTACTAAGACTGGGCAATCAATATTCTGTACAGGCAGTCCTCAACTTACAACCTCAATTGAGCCCAAAATTTCCGTTGCTAAGTGAGACATTTGTTAAGTGGGTTTTGCCCCATTTTACGACTTCCTTGCCACAGTTCTTAAGTGAATCGCTGCAGTTGTTATGAGAGTAACACAGGGAATCTGGTTTGCCCATTGACTTTGCTTGTCAGGTCACAAAAGGTGATCACATGATGTCAAAGCACTGTAATTGTCATAAATATGAGTCAGTTGCCAAGCATCTGAATTTTGACCATGTGACCACGGGGATGCTGCAGTGGTCATGAGTGTGAAAATTAGTCATAAGTCACTTTTTCCATGCCGTTGTAATTTTGAATGGTCACTAAATGTACTGTTGTAAGCCGAGGATTGCCGCTATTCACTTACTCTTATGAGAGGTCCAGAGGTTTGCACTCCTCCACTTCATTGTTAGTAATTTTCTTGCATAGAAAATGTATTAAACCAGAAAAAGCAAAATGCTTTGAATTGAGCACCCTTGACAAACCCCATTTTGTTTTCCCCTCTCTATTGAGTAAAGCCCACTTGAAAAGGTAAGAAGTAAATCAGTACCAGGAAATTGCAACCACGAAAGTTTCCCAACTGATCTAAAGTTTTGTAGCTGCTTGAAACAAATTGGAATTCGATGGGCATGTCCTATCCAGAAAATGTCATGTTTTTAAAAGTATGTACCCTATTCAGTAACTCTACTAGATGAAGTAATGGGAGTTCACATATTTGTCTAAAAACAGTGGGTTGGGGAAACAGAGCTTTAGACAGTTTAGTGTTAAAAAATACTTCTTTTAAAGAAAAAAGATTATTAATGTGACCACTCTTCTGTTTTATTTTTAAAGTTACTCCCTTCCCAATGAAAGTTACAATTTCAATTATACCGGTAAGTCATGTTATTACGACTTCAATAGAGATATTGTCTAATACAAAACCGCTGAGTGTAAAAACATGACTGTAACTTTAATTTTTTATATTCCAATAACTTACAGTCCCAAAAGTATTTTATGTACCTTGCCAAACATCAAGGTTACTTGTTCAGTAAGCCAATATTTAACTTCCCAGTGAGATTAAATGTACAAATACATCTACTTTAAAGACAGATTACAATGAAGCAATTATTCATAGAACAAGATAGATTCTTCTGGTTGAAGGTTTCCCTGTTCTCCTCAAGAATATCACAACAGTATTAATACAGTACATGTTTTTCCTACTGATATCTTTTTATACAGAAATCCAGAAGAGGTAAGTCTTTGATAACAATAACTACTTTTCTTCAAATAATTTGTTAACTTTGATTTGAAATTAAGCAAGAAAACTAGTATACTAAGTCAGGATAGATTAAAAAACTGAGCAAAGTTTTGCAATAGGAAACCAGAATACACAAAAATGCTTAAGCAAAGAATGTAATGAGTTAGATTCTAATTCCTTCATAGTTATATTTCAACTGAAAATTTATTCATTATGATCTTCAGTTCCACTGATTTCCATCTGAATGAGACTACATGTCACTTTAATCCAATATATGTAATGTGTTACTGACATTCAACTAATTAATAGCAGAGACATAATAAGGTCCAATGACTGAAATATAAGTGGGAAAGTGAAATGAAGGTTGAGGAAGGGAACAAGATATTCAGTAAGAGCTTTTAAGGCTTTTAAATTACAATTAGATTAGACAACATTTTCAAGGGCAAACTGTAGGACATACAAACTTCAGTAGGTTTCTTTTTGCTTTTTAATTGGGCAGATAGAATAACTCATCTATGCTAAGGATTAAGTGACAATTATGACCCGTACAATATTGCCAGCAGAATATGCCATATACTATATAGACAACCAGAGTGAATTATTTTATTACACTTTCCATTCTCAGAGAGTGGTTTTGCATAGATGTGGCTGGTACATAAACTAGTTACACTATTTCCAAAAGGTACCAACAGGTAAAGCAAGGATCCTTCATTACATTTACATTATAGTTGGTATTTCAGAGATCAGAAAATCTCCCAATGTGCTCACAGATAGTCTGTACTTTAAGAATATACTTTACTTAATGAATATGACAAAATCAGGTAACCTTATCAGCTATTGTTGTGATTAAGGCTATTAGAGCTTTTTTTTTAAAGAAAAGTTTGAAGTTAATTGTCTTCTTACATGTAAAATTGATAATTTTGTGACTCAAAGCACTCTTATGACATTTTAAAGTGCCCAATCAGATATTCTAGCTATGTGCCACTTCTCCAGTAATGGGCTGGCGAAGTTGAGCATCAATTTTTTTTTTTACTAAAATAAAATTATAAGTTAAAATATATTGGTATAATTCAATTACAGAATATATAGGTTTTATGAAGAACAAATTTTCTTGGTAACGCTTGACAAATAGATGAGTTATTCTTATACAGTAGCACACATTAAAGACTAGCAATACTTGTTTTTCATTGTTAAAAAACCCTATAACCTTGTTTATGCTGGAAAAATATATTGTTACAGCCTTGAAATAATAATCCCTGAAGACTGTAAAATTTCAAAGTCTTTTTTAGAAATTTTCTTCAAATGTTAAACTTCATTTGGTTAAAATGTTTACAACAATGTTAAAGTTGGCACTGCAATAAAGTTTTGCAAATATAATAACTTCAAGGCCATTTTAATATCAAGCCAGGTACTTTCTGCTTGTTTTCCAATCTGCACTGAGTCACGGCTGGTCTGCTGCAGCTCTCTAAAAGGTCTGTTTCTGAGTACAGTCAAAAATTGATTTCTAATGATGGTTGTCCATGATATTCTGAATTTAAAATGCAAATGTTTCAAGTGTGTCCATTTTATCTGTTTATATAAATGTAGCTGCATATACAGGTATTTTCTAGCTTTGTTCAATATATTTCCAAAAATTTCCAATAAGCATGGACACATATATTTTATAGACAAATGCCATATATTCCTCTCTGAATATGATTGTGAATTCTTATGAATTCTGCCATACATAGATGACTGACACACATTTTTGTTTTTCAGGATAGTTAACTGAAATATGTCTGCTTTGCAAAACTTCACCCATTCTCTGGAAGAGACTTTCAAGAAGATTTTCATTGACTATATGAGCAAGTGGCGTAGAAATACCACAATGGAACAAAATGCTTTGGAAGAACGAGTTGAAGCTGAAAATTTAGATTATGTAATTTTGTATCTTATGGTAATGATTGGCATCTTCTCTTTTATTATTGTGGCAATTTTAGTAAGCACAGTGAAATCAAAGAGACAAGAGCATTCCAATGACCCTTATCATCAGTACATTGTGGATGATTGGAGCGAAAAGCTAAAAAACCAGATTCTTTTCCAAGATGATCTTAAATCCATTGTCCATGAAAATTGTGGAGCAAAGTCCATAATCACCAAAACCTGAATTAAATATTGAAGAAATATTAAAGAACTGGGATCCATAATTTAGTGGCTTTAATATCAGTATGCTAGAACTTGTATTCTATACATCATTATTGGATATCAGATTAAGTTAAATATTAAGATTCAATATCTACAGACAGAGCAGTAACCAACTATGCACATACTGGAATCAAAACAAGGCTTTCTAGACATCCTCATCAGTTCAAGAAATTACAAAATGGGTTAAATCAGGGAAGTTAGTTTACATTCTGAAATTCCAGGCACCCTTTTAAGAATTTTTGCAAGATTGAATGATTAAATGAAGATCCTTCAAAGAAATTATAACACATCATAAAAATACACTGACTGCTTTGTTGAAGAAAATGAGTGATTCTACCCAGATACCATGATATTCTTTTTAGAGGGATTTTTAATCTTCACCATTTATTTTTGTGGGTGTGTGCTTCAACTACCCTGACAATAGAAGATGCCAGAGGACCAAAACTCTGTTACCTCCAACTCTGTCCTGCTTCATAAAGCTGTAACTGGACCCTTCCTGCTCAGTAAAGCCCTTGGAATCTGCCATCCAGGAAGAGAGAGAAAAGCTGCAATAATTATCTTTGGGTCTATAGACTAAAAGGTTGGCAGTTTGAGAGCCAAGAAGCACGTAATGGGCTCCCGTTCTTGCCCGAGCTACTGAGAACCTAGCAATTCAAAAGCTTACCAATGCAAGTAGATAAATAGGTATCACTTCAGTGGGGCGGTAACAACATTCCAGGCACTTTGGCTTATAGTCATGCTGGTCACATGACTATGGAAGTGTCTTTGGAGAGTGCTGGCTCCCTCGGCTAGGAAACGAAGATGGGCACCGCCCCTTAAGAGTCAGAATCAACTGGATAGTCACAGGGGAAACCTTTACCTTTACCTTACTGATTTTATCAAATGGATATCAGCTGCTTCTTTTGCGAATTAGATGAAAAACACGGGAAGATGAATCAATAGGATTCTACCCTTTACTAAGGAACTTATTAATAGAATAACTGAAAGTTTTGTTTTATGTAACCTAAAATTACAGTTCTTTTATGACTTTTATGACATTCAGTCCATTTAGAATCCATTAACACTGTGAGTTGTAGTTGTTATATGATTCTTATCTGATACTTCAAATGTATAAAGGTTATTACCTATATGTAGTAGAGCTTTTTGTTTAGAGGCTTCTTATCTTTCAGTAGTCCACATGGTGATTAATTATACTTTGCTTAATAAATAAAATTTCCCAATGCAAATTCTGTTTCTGGGGTGTGGGAGACAATGTTATATTGGAGTTCTGGAAACATCTTTAGAATGTAACAGCTGAACAAACATTTTTTTGAAGTACTAATGTTCTGAATCTCATTCCATACTCAGCCTGTAAATGAATGTAAATTTACATTCAGCCCATAAATTAATTACCTTTTACCAAACATCATAAGATAATCAGGGACTTGATTATGAGGAACCAAAATCTGGTAAAGTCTCTGCACTACTGGAAAATTGCTAGTGCTTGGTGTACAAGGATGTAACATCATGTTCTAATAAGCACCATATTTGATCAATATGAACAATGCAAATGCTGATCACTACCAGGGCTTTTCTGTGATCCTCCCGCTTTTGTATATGGATCAATTAATACAAAATGCAATGACTTTTAGAGAACTGAAGATTTTCAGCATTTTCATATTTTTTTTAATGTAATTGATTTTTTAACAAGATAAAAATTACAAATATTAGAAAAGAAACAACTGAAATAAAGTATAGTAAGTTTTATAAAACTTTTATGATACACAAATTATCATAAAACAGTTTATGACATAAAGCAAATGTCACAAAACATTTCCTGTGCTGATGTTTGTGCTAAAAAGTTCAACATGTGCCATTTTCAAGACAGCTACTTCTCTGATTGTATCCCAACTTTTCCACTGAAGGCAGTTTATTAGAAGTTCTGTCACTGCTGAAGGCACTGAGGAATCTACCGGTAGTAAGGAAATATCTCTGAAATGATGTCCCAAGGAGTCCTGGACTGTCTAGTTGTAAACTAAATCCCTCTGCAGTAAAGTCCTCTCTTCATCTCCCATTTTCCATGTTCCTGTTCCAACAATTCTCAGTAAGATTATCATTTTACTTACTGTTTCTTTGCTGTAAAATGCTTCATGTGCTGAGACCCATAAAGGCATTTTAGGCACAATTTGGGTTTAGATCTCTTCCCAATATGGCACTTCTGATATAATGATTCTTAAAATCTACTTTTACCTTAACTTTATTGTACCATAAAAAACATGGTACAATGTTTTTTACAACCTCAGGTCGTGCCCTTCTAATTTTAAAATTCCCTTATTTTTCAGCAAAACCCATGCTTTTTTATTTGTCAAATAAATAATGAGTATCTGTGTACAGATTCAACACAGTATCCTTAGAGGACGTGCTTCTGCCTTCAATACCGGTGATAGTAAAAGGGGAAGCCTTTTCTTTCGTTAACACGATCCGAAATCTCAATTCCCTTCTCAGGATTAGTACCGAAAGGGTTAACATCTATGGTTTTTTTTTAATTTGCTGACGTATTGGACTCTGTAGCAGCAAGGCTTCTGGGAGTCGTAGGCTCTAGTAGTTTCCTGTGTTTAATGGATCTTCGCTATTAAGGTACTGTATGTAGCTTTTGCATAACAAATTACACAGCGTTTTAGGCTTGTATTTACCAGAAAGTCTGATTTAAACAGAAAGCGTATGAAAAGTGACGGTGCTGTACACTTTATGTTTTATATTTTAACCTTTACATTGCATTAAGAGCAATGAGTTGCAAATTCTTTGGTCTGCAATTCAGAATCTCATAGCAGTAAATCTGCATTTGGAGTTAACTTTGTTGGACACCAAGGCAGGTAGTCAGCATAGGTGGAATCTCAGTTACACAATACAGACTAGGCAGACATAAGGGCAGTTATCTTTGTTTCCTACTTGCATACGTTTAACCGTTTTCCGAAAAATCGTTGTAGATAGCGGAGTATGTTGCAAACCATGTAGTTTTCTCCGGAAATAAATAGCGCTTATCTCATGTAAGAATGGTTAAAGTTTTGGGAGGAGTAAAAGAATAAAATAAAATAGACTTCTGAATATAGAAAATTGTACTGAAAGAGTTCTTAGGACTTCAACTCTGTATATTTATTCTAAGGGTTTTTAACGAAATAAATGTCAATTTTACAATGAAACTTTGCATTTTGGGTTACTGATTAAAATAATTACATCCTCGCAGTCTAAATTTGCAGTTCTGTGCCTATGAGTTAATCACATTGAGCTTTATTTTAGTGTGAACATACACAATATCTAATATGAAAGTCACCCAGAACCATAAAGTAGTTGATCACATCTAAAAAATTCAGCACATATAACTAGTTTATGGTTCAGGATGCCTTGCAAATCCGAGAAAGTGAACTGTTATACAGATTAAAGTAGGATAGAGAATTATCAAGCAAAGAGGGCAAATATATGTGCTATAGCTAAACTAAATGATCAGAGCAGTTTAGTATGTTATATCCTTACATGGAAATTTGTATGTAGTGTTTGTTGGGTGAGAGTTAAACTAAACCAATTCTTTAAAAAAAAACGGATTAAAAGTCAACAGGGCTAAACTAGCTAACAAGCTACACAACCAAACATGAACATTAAAACATGTATATAACTCCTGGCCTGAACTCCTATATAGATATCTACAACTTGTGTTACAAATAACAGCATCATAGAATCATAGAATTGAAGGGTTTTGAAGTTCAGCTCCCTGCGCAGGGTAGAAATTCACTATAATAGCAGAATGTCCAAGTTGCTAGCTTATGCCCGTTATCCCAGTTTATCAAGATCCTATTGAATCTTGGTATTGGCCTCTAAGGTGATTTTGTGTGATCTGAAACTTTTATATTTTCTAACCATTCATCCAAGCCTCTTAGAAATATGTTGAACAGTACAGGACTCAAAAAAGGAGCTTTCAATATGCTCCTTGATGTTTACATACAGTTTGACATGGAGTATACTAATTAGGTACAATTGTTCAGTCAGCTCTGATTTCACATAATGGTAATATAATCCAATCCACATTATGCCTTTTTTCCCTATTAGAATCTCATGAGAGATTTACTATCCTGTTGGTTTATATTCCAGGCTCCAGTGATGGGCTAATTTTGATCAAAGTTTTCACATTTTGGAAAGTTCTAGCATTTGATTATTTGTCTTATTCATGGTGTATAACACAGAGTTGAACAAGTTTTGGAATGTAGGCTGCACTCAGCCATGCCATAGTCATTTGCTGATGGATTCACACAAAAAACTAAATTTAATTTTATTTAATTAAAATTAAATTAATATGCACATATATTTTCCAATATATTTTCAGTACTTCCTTTCTTCCAGCCTGAAGTGTTTTCATTTCGTTTTATAAGTCTCTGCTGAAAGCCTTAAATAGAAAGATATTTTTAAAGATATGGTAACTGTAGCTGTTTAAAACAACAACTTTTTTTCCTTACAGCTGCTCTATGTATCTCCTATGTGATCTCAGAAAGCATATATGGGTGCTTTAAATAGTTGTAGATAGATACTATGTTTTTATACCTATATACTATGAAACATCTTTTGAAAATCAAATGTGAAGCATTGTATAGCTTTAGTTTATAGATAAATATAAATTATTCATAATGCTATTTTTTTATCCACGTTGTTACATTAACAGGACTTTGTGGATTAATTTGGATAACCCTGACCTTGTTAGTTTTTCATAAGAACCTGGAAACCTGGTTCTTACCTCCCCCTTGTGGCTTCGGGCCAGAATATTGGTTGAACTCATTCTGAAACGACCTTGCACTGGAATATGTTATGGCTTGGCTATATTGTAGTGTTTTGTGTAGTTTGTTATTAGTTTACGTGGTTTTTCTGTTTTTAGTTATATGTAAGTCTCTCAGAGTCTTATTTGTGAAATGGATAGAAATATAAATCTTCCAAATAAATAAACAATATAAACTCCTGGCATAGCATTAGGTCTTGTTATTTTATTAGGAAAAACTTTGCAGCTATAGGAAAACAAACCATGATCACATATCAACCTATTAACCTATCTTTGGGGGGAAAGATAAATATGGAACTTGATATATCTACATGATTCTAAGGGTCTCAAGAACATAATTTTGAAAAGTCTTTATGAATTAATCATATTTCTATTATTGTATCACTAGAGAACCTTACTTATCAAATGCATTTAAAAAAATAAATGGCTTTCCATGTAGGGCTTTGGCAGATACATAAAGATGAAAACAGAAATAGTTTGAACAGGGAGAAAGTCCTGGAACTTGACAGAAAGGTCACTAGAAATAAATATAGATTAATATCTTTGGAATAAACTTGCAGTGAAATATGTAACATGTAACATATTAATATGTTTAGAATTAGCTTCCCTTGAAATCCTTAATTTATTTCAAATATAAATGGGTGGTATAAATTCTTGGATTTGTTTTCAGAAGGGGCTTTGATTCAAATAGAATTTTCTGTATAAAGTGGGATAAATAAATCAGGTTTAAAATAATATTGAGTAATGTAGGAAAAATATGTTTGCTCACTGCTATTATGTCCATTTCAGAGTTTTTGCTCTAGAATGAAAAAGAAAATCAGATTCCAAGAAAGTCAAAATGTTTTTTTGGTTTCAGAAAATGGGCAGGGGAATATGGAACCTAGAATATAAACAGGATAAATTATCAAATTTAATAATGAAAATGCTGCAATTAGTGCTGATTTTTCATTGTTGTTTTCCTTTATTGAATATTTTATTCCACATTATTAACACAGAGGATTTTCCAATTCTCCAACATGGATCTTTTATTACTGCAATTCTCATTCTCTTGTCTACTGCGAGAGCCAATCAAATTAATCTTAACTATTGCTACTAGATTTCTATTGGCTAAGAATTGGGTGGGTAAGCTGAAGCCCAGTTGTTGACTTCCAAGCAGTTTGTAGGCAGCTTGGCAAGTAATATACCAACTTTGGAGGATATTGAATAGTTTATCCTTTGCCCAAGTTAGTGGTTGTAACTGAAGTGCAGCTCCTTAAATTTTTGCAACCATTAGAATCTTCTGGTTCCTAATCTAAAGGCAGGTTCTATCTAAAGGCAGATAGATGTATATTTTCAGAGAGAAATAAGCAGTAGATTGGGATTTTGTACCATTTTAACATGCATCCAGACACTGTGGTGTCCAGAGGGGATTGGAGGAGGTGGTGGTATCAGAATGACAGAAGCAATTTTGGACAGTCACAAGGCAAACACTATCCCATTTCATCATTTTGATGAGGGCAGAAAGCTTCTATTGGTGCCCATACTTATAGAGGTCTGAGTTTCAATATTTTGCTAAACAAGAAATCTATAATGGAAGATGCATCATTCAGGCTGATCAAGGTCTTAACAAGTTAAAAATGTTCCCTAATGCAAAGGGCAAACTTATTTAGAATTTGTTCAAGTCTATAACTTATTCCCAATAAAATATAGTAGACTTTCTTTTAGACAGCTTATGTCTGCTTTATTTGATGATGTATTCAATCACAATATTGTTTAAAAATTCATTCATTCACTTAGCATTAAAGTAAGGGTCACTGCTAGTACTGCACATACAAAGTGTAAGAAGCATTATTGAAAATTTTATGGAGACCCTGGGTTGTAGAAACTGAGCAGAAGTTAGTTGTGATTCCCTCTTCTAAAAACAAGTGATTTGTAATCAACATCCTGCTGTATGGTTTTCAGTAGGGTTTATATGGAATTAAGTTTAAATGAATTGGAGCCTACAGCTATGCAGTTACCACTTAACTAATATTTTAACAAATGGATTAATTGTTATCAGTGAGTGGGATTTTTTGTTCTTTTTCCCCTCTCTTAAACTGAATAGCTGCTGAATAGCCATTTGCCAATGAATATGACCCCTGTCACCAACCAAGTCAAGTCTTGGCTGTTTGTACTGCAACTGGTCACTGATCTTGTCACTCAGTGGAAACACATTTCCCTTTCTTGAATGTTTTATATCTGAGGAGAAGTGTGCTGGGAATTCTTATGTATAGGAACATCCTCTCCTGCCCCTGAAATGAGATCAATTCCATCCTTTTGAAACTCCATAAGTCCTCAAGCAGGGGTGAAATCCAGCAGGTTCTGACAGGTACTGGAGAACCGGTAGCAGAAATTTTGAGTAGTTCAGAGAACTGGCAAATTACCACCTCTGGTTGGCCCCAGAGTGGGGTGGGAAAGGAGATTTTGCAATATCCTTCCCCCAGGAGTGGGGAGGGAATGCAGTAAGTATCCTTCCCCTGGAGTGTGGTGGGAATGGATATTTTGCAGTATCCTTCCCCTGCCACGCCCATTAAGCCACTCCCACTAAGCCACACCAAGCCCACCAAGCCACGCCCACAGAAGCGGTAGGAAAAAAACATTGGATTTCACCACTGCCCTCAAGACCTGGTTATCTTATCAGATCTGGGACTCCTAGGTTACCAGAGACTTGCTTTGAGGGCTCTATTGTTGAGGGGGGCAGTTTTATCCTCCCTTCACTTCATTTGTATCTTTTTGGTTTTTATGTTTTTACTAATATAGTTTTTACATCTTTATCTGTTATTTTTATATTTGCTATTTTATCTAATTGTTGTGCACTATCCAGAGTATTTTTTGGGAAGATGGCTGACTATATAAATTTAATAAATAACTAAATATTAAGCCATGTCACTAATATTGACATCTCGTTAATGCATATCTGTTGAAACAAATCAGTGAGCTATTTTGGCAGATGATTTTGCCCTTATCAATTTTCCTTTTAGCTGTGTTTCAAATGGGTTCTTTGAATATATCGCTTCTCTTTCTTCCCCAGGTGGTTTTTCACAAAAACGTATTGCATTCTTACATATTTGCCCTGCATTCTTGTAACACCCTAAGCTGAAGATTACAGTGATACAGAATTAAGATGGTGCTCCTGAATTGGAAGGTGAGAGAATTTTTAATTTGTATCTTAAATTTTGGTCTCCTGATTTCTTAGTCACTCTGGAAAAAACAATCCTGAATATTTTGTATACATCGATACCTATTCTGAGAGAGTACAACATTCTAGAAAAGTACAATCTGTACTGTATGATTTGTGGTTTTATAAAAAGGTTATAGCAGGTTCTTCCTATGGCCTCTTTATCTTGTTTCTTGACTGGCTGTGCAAGAACATATCTCAACCAATGACTGCACACTTCAGGCTGTGTGTTCTTGTACTTTATCCGTGTGGTCAGTTTATCCTGGTTCTGTATAGAACAGATTCTCTCTACATGATTTGGATTTCGCTTTCACACTTTTTAAAATTGTAGCCTTTTGAATAAAGAACTACATAATCACACTGTTCTTCTTTAATAAATGATGTTAAAGCCAGCAAAATCTTTATTGGGGCTCCCTATGGTTAGCTTTTTCGTGAGCCTATTTGGAATGTTAAAAGAATGTTGTCCATACCATCACAAATTAACCTTAATGAAGCAAAGGAATTTTTAGAGAATTAATTATAAAGTTCTTGTACAGTATTTTAACTGAGATCATCCTCTTAAGGTATTGTTAATGTGATGAAAATTGTAACTATTCCATGACTATGAAGGTCTTCTGAATCATTATAGCTGTTTCAAGGAAGTAATTTGAGTTTGACAAATTCAAATGTTCATTTTCTAGCTATTCTGTTTACATTATTACATTAAAATAACTCCGTGATTTTTTTTTCTGTTTTAGGCACTGGAAAATTTTCCAGTACTAATGTACATTTTAGCTGCTAAAACATTAATTCTTTGCTTAGCATTTGCTGGGGTAAAAGTATATCAAAGGAAAAGACTTGAACAGAAGCTGAAAAGGGAACAAATAGAAAAACAGAAAAGAGAAATGGAGAAAAAAGAAAACTGAAGCTCTAAAGGTATATTTTCACTGAAATCAATTATGTTTTATAATTAAAGAGAAGACTCATCGATTGAAACAATATGTGAAGGGAGTTGTGAAGTGACATGACCCATCCTATTCTCAGGTTGGTCAGAAGACCTCCTCCTCCTCCTCCCCCCTTTCTTGCATGGTAGATTTCTACACTTGTGCATATAAACAATTATTTTGCAAGCTCTGAAAACCTGGATGATTTATGTTGCTGATCTCCATGTACACGGCCCCATGGTCTCAAAACACAAATGCATACACATTGATTCTTGATTTGTTCCAAGACTGAAGGGACTTTAATCTGTCAGCTGAGCAGTGTACAGCTCCCAAATACATTATACAAGCATAGTAAAATGCAACTAGAAATGGGTTGGTGTTTACAATGTGTTATGAGTTGGAACAGGCTGTTATGGCATACACAGTAAACTATAATTAAACAATCAGTGGTTCATTGTTGAATTCAGCCTTTCTTTCAGGGTGTGGGAGTGTTGTCGTAACTCACATTCCTCTGAATAATTTCATGCTTGGTGAATTTACTAGAACTCTTTGGAACTTCAGTTTAGATTGTATATGTCTGATAGGCATTTGAAAACGTCAACTGTCATAGTAGAAGGAGCACTTTCAAATTCCTATTCTCCCACCCCTTTAAATATGATTATCACCCATAAATAATATGTATTGCGAGATAATGTGTTCTTCTTTTCCTATGTAGAAATACATTGGTATGGGAATATTAATATGGGAAAAAGATCCTGTCAGCTATCTTCCCATTGCCACCTTCCATTCTCTGAATTTGCCTGATTAAAGACAAAACTCTTTCCAAGAAAGAAAGAAAAAAAACCATATCTCTCGTCCTTCAGGTCATGATCTTCCAGTCTTCCTGTTCAATTGTAGTAGAAGGCTTATGCCAAGATCATCATCTGGAGGTTCACTATGGGAAAAATGTCAACTAAAATATTTAACTTAGTACATAAAACATGTTGGAACTGGAGCAGCAGAAGAATATATTTGAGTTAGACACATCCTGACCCAGGAATTTTATTTGAATAAGCTGCACTGCTTGTTTTACTGGGCCTCTTTGGGGCAATCGTGTAATGAAGGCTGAAACAGCTCCAACTCTTTTTTAAA
Source organism: Pseudoxenodon macrops (assembly GCA_032467955.1). Classification (NCBI taxonomy): domain Eukaryota; kingdom Metazoa; phylum Chordata; class Lepidosauria; order Squamata; family Pseudoxenodontidae; genus Pseudoxenodon; species Pseudoxenodon macrops. The sequence goes on from JANHFT010002069.1 coordinate 172,870, forward strand.
ATGAAAGAATCAGCTTTGCAATTCCAAGACATTCTAAAGAACTGGAAATAATTGCTTTTATTATATGTGGACTATTTGTGACACACACACACACACACACTTCAGCCTATGAGAACAGAACAACTTTGTCCAACCGTTTACCAAATATGTGAAAAATGTGATGATTAACAAATACGTTCAAAATGTGATTAACACTCTGTTTGACAACTGGGAACAGTAATTTATGAACTGGGAGCTTAGTAAGGCTTCTTTTATTATTGTGCTTTTGATTGTCATATTTTATTATTTGATACATGATAATTGCTGCATGCAGAACTTGTGTGAATGGGAGATTTTCAAAACTGAGTTTCAGAACACGAAACAATTTTGGTTTCCTGGGAAAACAATGAAATTACAAAATGTTATATGGTGCTCTGAACTGAAATGACATGTGCATTCATAAACTGGCTTGAATGCCGCTTTCGGTACCTTTTAGAAATTCAAATGATTATGTTTCTGGAACTATTTTATTTTAAACATTTCAAAATAATATTATGCTAAAACATTGCATTATCAAATCTGAAGTAACAATAAGAAACAAATCTTAAAACCCAAATATAAATTACATTTTCTAAATTGAATTGAAGAAAAATATTTGTCATCTTCTGAGAAAAAGGAGAATGGGAGCTAATTGAACCTCTGGGACAGCAGATTGTATATCATGGGAGCCATTGAAAATAAGACTACACTTCATATATTAGATTAGAATGGCATCTAGAGAAAGACCTTATAAAAGTAAGACTTTGGTCTAGGACTGAGCATTTGCTACCTGTTTATAAGGTTTTCTCTTTACTTCCTTGGGCTGTGGTGGCATAGTGGTTAGAATGCAGTACTGCAGGCTACTTCTACTGACTGCCAGCTGCCAGAAATTTGGCAGTTCGAATCTCACTGGCTCAAGGTTGACTCAGCCTTGCATCCTATTGAGGTCAGTAAAATGAGGACCCAGATTGTTGGGAGCAATATGCTGACTCTGTAAACCACTTAGAGGGGGCTGTAAGGTACTATGAAGTGGTATATAAGTCTTAAGTGCTATTGCTATTGCTTCCTCGTGAGACTTATCCTAATTTTGAAATCCCTCTATCAACAATCAGTTCAGACTTTTGATAAAAATGCTCTGTTTCTTTTTTGATTTTATTTTGTAACAAGAAAGGAAGGAAATAAAAGAGAAGAACACCCCCACCCCATCACCAAAAGGAGAATGGATTGTGCAATTCACTTTCCACCCATTTTGCATGCAGCTTTCAGATTAGTTCCAGCACTGTGCGCTTTCAGATGGATAAAGATTGCTTACTGCAACGTAACCTCCCAGGTAGGGTAACAGTGCCCTTTGGCTTACATTATAAAACTTTGGCACTGTCTTCTGCAAACAAAATAAAGATCTCAAGTTGTGTAAAAAATAGGCTGGGAAGAAGTAGCAAGAAAAGGAAGAGTGAAACTTCAAGTCCCCATCTTCCTTCTCAATCCTAAATTTTTGTGTGCAGAGAATAGGGTAGGCTGAGATTTGAACTGTGAAGTTGCAGCTAAGCAGTCAGCTGGATCTTAGGTACAGTAGCATTAGGAGTTGTAATGTAAGGGTATCACTTAGGAGCCCATGACATCAAAGCAAAACTTTTATTTCGAACTCGCATGTTGCTTTTTGCATGAGAAGATGGATACTTACTAGCTGCTGCAAATAGAATCATTCTATTTTGTCTGCAGATTTTCAGACATGTGGCAGCTGATTTGGATGCCTTTCTGGGAAGCACTGAAGATTTCACTGAAATGGAGAACTATGCTAGAGAAATGAATTCCCTAAGATCAAGATTTATTGGAACAACCATGTATTTTAACTTTGTTGGTGTTTTGTTACAGATAGTAACAGGATATTGTCAGTTATTTATTCAGTAAATCTTCTTTCGCAAAACTTGTATCAGTATCATTTGGAATCCTGCATGTTCTGTTCCATTTGTTCAAGTACCTTCCAGTTAGATAGATTTTTCTCCCATGCAAGAGGAAAACTATTCCTTTTGTAGCCTAATCTGGTCAGTATTGCTCATGAATACATCTTACTAGAAATAATTAGTTTGGTCCTGATTGTTCTATTGGTTTTAAAACTACACTTTGAGCTGGAAGGGGAAAAGAACCAGATATTACATCTACTGCTGTCTGTCTCCCAGTAAAATAGATAATGCTTAGTAGAACAGGTATGCTCTATGGCTGCAGTCCCCAACCCTTCATTCCCCAGTATCTGCTTAGAAAAGACACTTTGGGGTAAATACAGAGGTGCACAGTTGATTAAGTCATTACTTTTCACCCTGTTCTGCTTTTTTAAGATGAAGTTATAAATTATATATGGAAGAAAAAAATTATGCTGAAGTCTAAAATCTGCAATGCTATGATTCCTATTGAACTGAGTCAGACTTTTGAATGGGCTTGTAGATGACTGCACTTGTAACTTTGGGCACAATATATCAAAAATTAAAGGCTGCAGTTCTTTGCAGTCTTGCCTGGCAGAAAGTTCTATTGAATATAATAGGGCTTGTTTCTCAGTTAAATAATTAGTAAATATTACAGCCTTGTGCCCCAACCTTATTGAGTTGAAGAAAAACTTGATGTGTTGCTTTTTCTGGGACTTGGAGTTAAACATGAATATAGAACTTTAAAATCCTTAATATGGGCTCTAAATTGGTTTTATTAATTTATTTGATTCTTTTTGCTAGTTTTTATTGTTTTAAATGTGGTTTTATAGTCTGTGAGCTGCCTTGAGTTGTCATGGGTGAATAGGCAGCAAAATAAATTCAATAAATAAATAAATAGTTTAAAAAGTGTATAATTTGCAATGCCCTAATAATTGCAAATAAAATTTAAATTACCTAATTCATCTCTCATTTTCTAATAACCAAGAGTTTAATGTGAGGCAAGATCTATTGCCTTACCAATTTTTTAATTTTTTCCCCTCCTTTACCCCTTTTATACAAGTGAAATAATGACCGTACTGTTACTGCATAAGGCTCATTAGGTTCCGTTTTAATCTTCATGTTTAAAGTAAGAAGAAGCCACTTAAATCTAATGTGATGATTTGATTTATTCCTTAGAGCCAGATTAGTTATAAAAGTACTTTAGATTTCCACAGAGTACAAGTCATATCAGCAGGTACAATTTATACGAATCAAAATGGGAAGATGCTGAATATTTGTTTTATAATTCTACTGTTTCCAGACAAGGTGCATCAATTGGGACACAAGCTTTCATATTGAGAGTCTGATGAGAATTTTACTTCGGCTCTTTTTAAAATCTCCATTTGTGTTCGACATGGCTTTCAAAAGATTCTGCTTCTCTTTTTGTAGCTGGGAGACGTATCCTTCCACTTGCTGCTGGGAAAACTGATCTCTGCTATTCAGTTTATTTTGTTTTAATGAACAAGTTGGAAAAGCAGTCCATGGGCCAGCTTCCATATGTTGCTGAAAGCAACTCTCATCAGCCATCCTAGCCAGGGCTTTTGAGGAAAAAAGAACTGGACAACATGTGGAGGAATCCATGTTGCCAATTTGAATTAAGAATGAGAGGCACCGCTTGCACCAGAACACAAAAGTCTGTGGCACATTAATATCATGTACTGCCATCCTGTGGAAATGTGATGATTTGCTGTGGTTAACCATGATGAAAGTCACCCTAAATAGAAAAAATATCATAGGCTGACAATGGAGTCCTGTATATGTTTAAAAATGAGGATTACTGAATTCAAAAGATCTTTTTATTGTTGCTGGTGGAGCAGAAATGTCAAGAACCACTTGTATCCTCTCCATCAAAAGATGGTTTTGAAGGATACTAGTATCACTATTTTAAAAAAAATCTTTGGATAAACAGATATACAATAAAATATGCGGGAGTCTTTCAAGAACATTGTTCCCAGTTAACCATTCACCCAGCTAAATTAGCATCTCCCAATGTGTCAATTGCTAGAAGAGATAAAAGTATTTTCAGGTGATGCTGGCAAACTTAGTATAAGTGAAGAAATGGTACATAGAAAGTCTGAGATGAGAAAAAAGAGAACCACAAAGGGTGACCAGTAGAGCACAGAGAACTCAAGAGAGGATTTGTGTTAATTGTAATTCATTTTCCTTGTATAATGTACCGTATCTCATATATATATATTTGCCTTATTTTTTAACACCACGGAACTATGCCCTGGATGTGGCCAGTGTTCTGCCAAATGCATCCTATTTGGAAGTTAATTCACTACCACACTATTTTGTGTTTTCAGGGGTATAGCTACAAGCTATTTTGAATATATGGATTCTTAGAGTACAATTGTGGTTGATTATTACTTGAACATCACAATAGTGGTATCAAATTTAAGCACTATTTATTTAACATTGGTTGAACTTTTCCATTCATTTTTATTCTTCTGAATTATACTACCAAAAATAAAATGTAATCATTTTAGGAACCTGAAATATGAAATGCATAAATCTCTTGGTCACCTCAAAAAGCATTGGAGGTTTGGTGGTAATTGGATGAAATTTGACCAGAATAAGTCAGCTTAAAATACAATGCAACCAAGGGCCAGGAATGTGACTTTCTCTCTATTACTTATGGGAATTCATAACTAGATTTAGATTTAGAGAGAACAAGTTTTCAGACTTTGTTTATTTGTAAAAAAACAAAGATTTAACCATACTTCTCCCCCACCCACCTATTTATTGGGGTGACCATCACTGTCTCTTGACTGACTTAATTACGTCTCTGCTATTCATGAAAATGTGAAAAGATTCTAGAATAGACGGAAATATCTCTACTGAAACACATCAATTCTTTTGCTCTTATAATTTGTCCTAACACCGTTATGAGAATCAATGTGATCCAATTAAAGTACATCTTCATGAATTTGGGATATGGATTACACCTTTGTTTTCTTAATTGTTAATAACTTAATTCTTAATTTGTTAATTTATTATATTAATTTATTTAAAATAATTAATTTAATTTAACTTAATGTAATTTAAGAAATCTTAATTTCTTAATTCTTAATGCCTGTCTTTATTTTTCTTTTTTTCTTCTTCTATCCTCACAGTATCTACCGTACATATTTATAAACAGCTATTTGTCCACATCGTGACAAAATTAATCTACTTAAATACATTGTGAATCTAATACTATAACATTAAAAGTCACTTTAAAACTATTATTTTTATTATTACCATTGATCTAGAATTATAAAGTGAAAATGCACATTTAGTATATGAATTATTTTCAACCAAAGTTTACTTGACAAATGACTGGACGCTCTCAGGAAAACTTATCTAAATAGTAATTTTCCCATCTCCGTACTTTGTTAACAGCCACTTTCCATTTGATTGGGCTTGTTTTCTCTATTCCTTTCCCAATCAGGTCACTGAAGAGGATGCACTGGTATGAATAGGTCCTTTCCAAGGATGACAGAGAAAAGTCTTTTCTGTTATTGATAATAAACCATTTCAAAGATGACCAGACAGCATCCATAGGATGCAGGTAGTTGTAATCAAAAGGCACCGAAAGAAGTTCATGACCTGTAGCCCTGGCAATTTCAGGGCAGTGTTTGATGTTCAATAAGTAGGGATGAGAAATGGCCTGAGAATCGATTATGTCCCCCTCCTGGTTAGATGCTTCAGTCTTCACCCTTAAGCGTTTTTTCTCTTTGACCACAATGGCACACTTCCCATAAGTAATAGAGAGAAAGTCACAGAATTCCTGAAACATGTCGTCCTGCTGCCCTAAGGGTAAGTCATCCCTTAGATATACTCTGTATCTCCAGGGTACCCATCCTTGGCTGTTGCCAGCATGTACAACTGTCCATACAGGCCAGTTGAGATTATCTTCATAAGGAAACTTGTCTCCTGTTATTAGACTTTCAGAAAGATCAGTTTCACCTAAAAATATAGTCTTGTAGTCATTAAGATGCAGAGTTCTTAAACTTTTCAAATATTGCAGACATAGTTTTCTTGATGTAGCGTCGTGGGAACTCCGATGAATAATGTGTCTTAATAGTGGGTTTACAACACGATGCATCATGGATTTCCTGGCAAAATTGAACTGCACAGAAAATTCTAATGATGCCCAGGGATATTGATGATCTCATAATGGATTTCACTGCCTGTATTATTTAGTAATATTGAAACAAAAACTAAAGGTGTGAGGAAAGACATCCGGCCAGTAAATGCTCAGTTCCAATCAGTTGCCCCGACTCTACCCTGAATAAAGGGATTAAAGAGTCATCAAAAGAAAAAAAAATGAAACAAAAACTGAATTATGCACTCATGGATAAAAATAATACTGGACAATAAGGATTTTGCTTCCTGGACACTTTTCACTGTACGTTATAGGTTTGTAAGCTTTTTGAGTGCAGCTCAGAATCTGATAAATCCAATGAAACTCTGAACACGAGGCAACTGATTAACCAGCTTTCTTTTTCTCATCAGAAAGCAAAACTGGGTGATCTTTTTTGTCTCCCACCTTAAACACAGCAGACAGAGAGAAAAGCAGGCGCGCGCTCTAACTAAAACTTTTTTCTTTTTATAGTCTACACATATTTAGAGGTGGGTTCCTACCGGTTCGGACTGGTTCACTAGAACCGGTAGCGGGAATTTCCCCCCGCTCGCTGAACCAGTCCTCCGGCTTGAAATCCATCCACCGGAGTGAAATGTAATCAAAAATAACCCTTTGCGCATGCGCAAAGCCTCCTGCGCATGTGCAGATGATTTTAACCCGGGAGTGATGGGGCGGGCACACGAGTGTAGTGTGCGCACGCACGCAAAATGCACACTTCTGGCGAAACCCTGAACTGGTAGGGAAGGTAAGAGGAACCCACCCCTGGACATTTTGCTTGCATAGATCGTCATTGGTATAGAAACATTTCATACCCATGTTTCACGCAAACCTCATGATTTTCTCAGCACTCTGAAAACAAAGGACCTTAGAAGGGGAAAGGAATACATTTTCTGGGATATAGCCCAGAGCTTTGTTAGGGAATGCTATCTCATATTAGGTTGCTGAGAATACACATTTTAAAGTTACAAGCAAGTCTAACTTGGCAATTAGCCTGGATGCTTTATCTTTGCAGTTGGCACATTAGGTTATGATGGAGCTTAGCTCAGCAGGCAATCAAAGGTTGAGTTAGGTACACTCTGTGTATGCTCTAATCCCTTCAGGTTTAAGACTGCTAATTATGAAAACAACCTATAATTTAACTTATTGTGTACTGTTTTATAGAAGTCTTCTGCACATTTTTACGCAATGGCAATCTGGTGGCCGAAATTACGAGGTAACGTGGAAAGATATGTCAGAAGCTGTCAGAAGTGTGCTGTCACAAAGACACAG
>JANHFT010002069.1:209431-231270 GCA_032467955.1 Pseudoxenodon macrops
GGGCAGCGCCTTGCGTGCCCTCAGAAATGGCTCCGCGTGCCACCTGTGGCATGCATGCCATAGGTTCGCCATCACTGGTCTAAACCGTTTAGTGTGGATTCCTAGTGCAGGTTTAAGCAAGAACTATATATATATATTGAGTCATGCTTAAATGTGATGCTTACTTTAGAAAATATCTATTTCATTTTTTCAGATTATTTGTTTGTTTTATTATTTATTTATCTATCATATTTATGTAGCTGCCTATCCCAAAAGAATGTGATTCTGGGTGGTGTACAACAATTAACTAAAACAGTAAATAAATACATTAATTTTTTAAATTAAAACTATTAAAAGGCACATAAAACAAGAAATGATAATAACTATAGTCAGAGAGCCATTGCAAAATCTCCCCAGCCTCTGGACCCACAGACCTAGTAGCATACCCAGGTCTTGAGGGACTTACGTGAACACAAAATACGATTAATATTAATAAAGTTAAATTAGAATTAAAATCTCATTTTCCCCAGCTGAAATAGCAATGGGAGCTATAGGTAACATAACTGAGGGGCATCAAGTTGGTGATCCAGAGTTTGAAATGAGACACGATCTAAATTTAGCCCCGAAATTATCTGGGTGATGATTAGCTAGCTTCCCCCCCCAATACCAAAAAGGACTGATAGATGGCTAAAATTTGGAGGAGAACTGTTTTAAGTGGATGAATTATTGAACACTCATTTATTCTAGCAGTTAGAAAAGGGAGGACACGAAATAGATTTTTCTGAAACTTTATTTTGATGGTGATAGGCTACTATACAAAGAGAAACCTGGTGAAATTCATAGAACAAGGGAATGATTATTTCTGGGGAGATGATACAACCAAGGTAAGTTTGTCATGAATTGGCTATAGATACAGGGCAATATGCAGCATGTCTGAGATTAGCATTTTTATTACATCTTGTGATGAAAAATTACAAATGTATAAAGACTAACTACAATCACTTAATGTACATAAAAAGATATTGAAATTGAAGTTGCAATTATTTGAAAGCATTTATATCTATACTAATTACTTGCTGATTTCTAAAATCAAGACTTAAGAACAAACTAGCTCATATTTCTGGTTATTTGGCAGCCTTAATGATACATTCCTACAGTATACCATTATTTACCAATTTCCATTCAATTGTTCCTCAATAGAGGATATTGTATAAAAATACAGTAAAATAAACCATTTGTTTGAAATACTACTGAAGTTATATAATAACTAGAAATTACAAACCCCTTCAATAAAAATCACTTATTAAAGGAAATGAGAAATATCATACAAATTAAAACAATCAGTGAATTATCATAAAAAAGATTGATCAGTAACTGAAAGGTTTGGAGAAAGATGCACAGTGTTTTTTTGGAAAATTGCACTCTACTGATTCCATAAGAAATCTATCAGTGAAATGTTTATCATATATAAAATCATATTTATTTATTTATTTATTTATTTATTTATTTAATTCACCTAGTGGGTGACTCTAAGCGGCTATGTATATTTATGTTGCTTTTTTGTTTGGATTGTAAGAAAAGGAATCGGTTCCAAGCAATGCATAGAGAGAAAGAGAAACTCCAGGAATTGTATGTAAACCTTGGGGGAAGGGAGAGCAAGGACTGACTTAAATAGAGCCCATGAACCAGATTGAAGCAAGAGGTCCTGCCAGTGGCAAAGCAAATCATCCACAACGTTTGCGAACCACTGAGATTTAAAGGCCAAAAGTCAGAATTAATCCACTAAACTCTCCAAAACAAATACCATGAGAGCAATAAGAGCTAGAATGATCCCCAAATGGTGTCCAATATTGGTATTGAAGTGCTCTTAGCTATATAATGTAGCTAAGCTTAATTATAGCTTCTCTTCTCTCTACATTTTTTCCTTGGAAGTTCATATTTTGTGAAAGTGAACAGCTGCTAATGGCTGTTTCTCTATTTCCTAAATGTAAAAGTTTTTTTTAATCCTAATTTTTTTTTAAATCCTAAATTTAAACAAATCTGTCCCAGCCATACATTTTAATTGGTTAAAAGCCCATCCATTTGGATGGCCTATATTATATTATACCCAAAGAAATTATGTGATTTATATTAAACTCTATTGGTCTTGCTTCATCTCTTATGAATCAGTTTCATGTTTTCTGTTGGTGAGATGGAGATACCTGCAAAATGTCAAACTGAAGCAACATTTTCATGCTTGTTGTTTTGTTCATAAGAATGAAGTCTAGAACAAGGATCTATTCATAGTACATTCAGATTTTTGAAATGGAAAAACTATGCAGGGATAAATCACAGTTTACAAAAACCTCCTATATTTTACTGTTTAGGTTAGAACAGCTGCGTTTGCCAACATGGTGCCTCATAATGAGCTCCTCAAGTAACAATTCCTTCTACTACACAGAAAGCACATATTGGTCAGGAATTGCTGGAAGGTGTCATTCAACACATTAATATGGCACCAATGTAAGGGAGGCGATTGTAGAGGTTATAGGTTCTATCCCTTTACTTTTGAAATGTATTGTCCAACTGCTGTCTGTTTGGTACTTTTGAAGGGACAGCCCAATGTCTCTTCATCTTGCTATTAAGATTTCACTTCAGGGATATGATTAGTAGGTTGTTCGACAGCATGCTCATTTTTCCATATACAACATGATTTATAATTTTCTACTACTTTGGCCTGCAAGCTGGCTTTATCCCTCTTCTGCCAGATATCAGTGGCGATGTAGATATTGTAGGGGTCATTGGAATGTTCCAGCTTTTTGGAACGGATATAGCTGATCATGACCCCAAAGGTGATGAATCCAAAAATTCCAAGCAGCAGAAGTATAAACACTACTTCCAGATGGTCATTAGAATCAATGAAGGGTACAGACGTGGGGTGGATTTTCTTCTCTACGTAGTCTTCTAGCAATTTTGAGAGGATCAAGGTTAAGGCTGTGTTGTTGGATGGCATTGCCATTGTGTCATGAGGGATGCAGTTGTTTCTAAAAGATCTAGAGAAGTTTGAAAAAAGACAGTTAAAAAGAATGCATGAAAATGATATCTGTTTAATATGGTCTTCAAATTGACTTTCTTTTATAAAAATGATAGAAATATAATATACTGTTAAAAAATGGGATTGGTTCTTGGAACTGTGTATGCTTCAGATCTTTATTTCATCTGAATGAATCAGGTGCCAACCTAAATATTGCCATTATTTGTAACCCAAAGATATTCCATGTGAAATAATAATGAAGCAATTGATAATATGCTGAGTTGTGGAGATGAAATAAATCTGACAACATATATTCAGGGGTGGGTTCTTACCAGTTCGGACAGGTTCTATAAAACCATTAGTAACTTGGTGGCCTGGTTCGCTGGAACCGGTAGTGACCCAGGCCTGCCACACCTCCAAGCTGGTTCAGTGGCGCCAGAGGCACCACCATCTTTCTTTTTGCTTCTGCACATGCGCAGAAGCTTTTTTTAAGTACATGGTGTGCTAAGCGTGCATGCAGCCATACAACATCCCTGAGTGAACCGGCAATAACAGGATCCAGAACCCACCCCTGCATATGTTGCTTTATTCCTCTGTATCTACTGTAGTCTGTTGGTTATTATAATTTTATCATCTACTCATATTTTTCATAAGAATAAACATTTCCCTCATCAATATTTGTAATTAAAATTGCTCAGCTTCATTATGTGTTGGACAGAAATTAGTAAAAGGAAAAAGGGAACGAACAATACAGTGATTGGTATATTCCCTGGATGATTAGGCATTTCCTAAATTTTAATTAAGCTACATGATACCCATTTTGTATCAATGCATAACTCTGATGGTTGGATTTGGTTTTAAATTCAAAACAAGACACATGTAGGAAGAGATATGAAAAATTAACACCATTTACTTTTTATGAATTAACTTCACAGGTATAAAAATTAGAAGCAGGAGAATGAAATTGCTTCATTTATTAGGCAGATAATTTGTGCTGTAGGCAAATAATTTGAATGCAGACTAGGAGTTCTAGGGGAAATGGACAATGGATTGCTCTGCTGGTTCCACCCTTCATTCCCATCAATGTAATTAATTTCTGGAAAGAGTTGTAAGGATGGTTCTTCATGCAGTTGGGGACCCAAGTCATGCAGAATATCTTATTAGGTCTGATATGATTGTGAATCTATTTCCAGGCTTCCAAGGGTGCTTAATTTTCCCAAATGCAGTGTGTCTAAAACATTCAGAAATCTGGTGATTACTGAATTAACATACTAACAATCAATAAGAATCACAAACATTGATCCACAGTGTTTCAGAAACATAAAAGTTTTGGGAGTTTAAAAAAAAAAAGATCGGGGTACAGGTGGAATATTGCAGTTGGCCCAGCTGTATAAGTGGAGAAGCTCCTTTTATGAATACAAAGCTACCTAGTATGAAGCATATGGGTGCTGCATAGTTTTGTGTCTTTTTCACATGCTTAGTATACGCTTAATGTACACTGCCATTTGTTTATGAAGTGATTGTTGCTTTATATTACATCTGTGGCACATTTTGGGTTTTCTTTGTTTTTGTTTATGATACCCTGCAATCATACAATGAGATAGTGATTAAGATTATTTTTTACTGGAAAAAATACATTTCAGAATTATTCATTTCTTTATTTTCGTGTGACTATTATTCTTTAATTCTTCAGGATGGATTTATTTGAAATTTCCCCTAACCCCTGCCCTATCTTTTCTAGAAATTATAGTGCTAATACAAAATGAATATCTCCTACTTCTATATCATTTTTCCAACCATTTGGCCATGTCCCTATCTCATATAATCGTGGCACAAACATACATTAGTATATTTTTTATGCCGGACCTCATGATACTACCTATATTACATCCCTAGCTCATGACTGACATAGCTTTAAGATATCCTAAACTATCCCAATGTTACAAAAATATTTTCCTCTTATTCCAATTCATCCAAAAGCAGCCTGAAGGGACTGTATGTAATATAGCAGACCTAGCCAAAATTACCATAATATGCTGGGAGCTATAAAGTGAAATCTGGAAGGCCACAGTAGCTCATTTATAGGCTGGATGATATTTGTTTGTTGAAAAATGTGCTTTTGTTAGTGTAAATAATTGGATTGGATTCAATACTGTAACTAATTCTGTCATTGGTTTCAGTTTCTAAAAAAATTGATCAGGTCTACAACATGCATGCCATATGTACAACTGATTGCTTTTGTAGTTCTTGATTTTTTTGTACTCTGTGTGTGTGTGTGTGCATGTGCGCGCATGTGGGCTTATGTGCACAAGTTATTAAATTGATTAGGTTGGGGGTACTTTTCTGAGGAAGCTTTTTGTGTGAAGTTGCAGGAGAATAACAAGAGGTATTAGCTTAGAATAGCCTTCCTCAATTTAGCACATTCCAAATGTATTGGGATTATAACTCCTTGAATGTTTGACTTAGTCTGTTTTTTGACTGCGAAAACTTGGGGGGGGAGGAAGAATTGTAAACACAACTAGAGAACAAGACCTTGAGGAAGTCAGAAGCACCTAATATCTATGCACTGATCACATGTAACTGTATCCATTGCAGATTGCCCATACAATCATTCTTGGGTGTGTATAATTACAACTGATTAGTGTCAAATTACTCCATCTTCCTTGGATATTAACAGATTGATTTATTGTACATATTAACTTTTTGGAAAAAGTGATCAGCTTTCCACTGAGCAGGAGGCATGCCACGAAACCTTATTTCTGCTATATAGTCTTTTTAATATAAGGCTCTAATGTCTACATACAATGTAATCCCCTCTTTTTTAAAATCATATTTATTTCCAAACAGGTGGATGTAATATTGTAAAGAATTACTACACTGGTGTGAACAGTTAAGAGTTGTTTGCCACATTCTAATTTGCATGTATAATGTGTATTTGCAAAATTCTTCATAGCGATTCTACACACGCACATGTGCATGCGTGCGCACACACACACACACACACAATATCTGAATTGTGAAGTTTCAGGCATGATGTCAACATTCCATGTTAACCAATATAACAGTGGATGTAAAAGTTAAATCCTATAATTTAAAAGTTAAATCCTATAATTTAAAAGTTAAATCCTATAGTTCATCAATAATTTCAAGCGTTGTGATGTTTCAAAGCAAAACTTCTTCCCATGCTTCTCTCTTCAGCAGAAAATGTATTTTACAGTATAAAATGACTTCAGGACAAAATCAATCAATGAATAACAATAACCAATCAAGTCAATGAAAAGAAGCACAGGAGATGCCAGGCACTGCCTCAGGTGCCCCAAAAGAAAACAAGATTTACATTTCTGATTAGCAAGAAGCGAAGGCAGAAGCAAACTGGGAAAACATGCAAACTCACCAAATTGTGCGAAGGAGGGAGCCTGCAACCTGGATGCTGTGAGTCAGGCTCACACTCTGAGAATGGCTAGAAAGAAGCCTGAAGTTTGGCTGTTGGAAATCCACCCAGCTTGTACGGCTGTGCCTCCTGGGAGGGACCTAGTGACTGAGCTCACAGCCTCATGCTCTGAGCGCACAGGAGGAGAAGGCAGCCTATAACCAGCTGGCAGAACAGCAACACGAGGTAGAGGAAGGTGACACAGACTTCCAGGCAGAGAAGGAATGCTCAGGAACACAAACAAGTAAGGAAATGGGCCATGTGCAGAGAGGAGCCTGCTGTTCATGTGGCATCATCAATCAGTTCCCTGGACTGGTTTTCTTCATGCTTTTCAGTGTTTAATTTTACTTTAGTTTTAGTCCTACAATGGTTGTCGAGAATCACTAGTACTCATAAGTTACAAGATAATTTTGCAGTTGTATTGATATGTGCTGCAAAGGAAATTGGAAGCTTCCTCTTTGTACTGCATTTCCTTTTATTCTTTCTTCCTGCGCTTTTACTTTTTTCTTCTGACTCCCTTCTTTTTCTTTAATGCTTTTAACTCTTTATTAGTTTGTGTTACTTTTTATGTTCTTTGTAAAAAATTAATTTAAAAAATCATTAAAAAATAGATCTCCAGAGTTGCAATTGGGAGGGGCTATATAAATCACTTCAATCACTATATAAATCTACAGTCAATCATCTGCTAACACAAGGGTCAAAATAATTCTGACTTGAATTACCGAACAAATAGGCAGAGGCAATTTAAAAAGTCACTGGTTCAGTTCTGTGGAGCTACTTTTTTAAAAAGAGCGAATGACTGGCCCCAAATCACCCGGGCATCTTTCATGTTTAAGCCAGGACTAAAACTTAGGTTTCCCAGTTTCTAGCCTGGTGCCTTAACCATCACTTTGTAGTGATGAGATCAGGGTAGACCAAGCAACTTTGTATTAGAAAGTTTAGGCAAAGCATCATCACTCTGCCTGCAGTTATAAACCTGCACAAAGGTAGCATTAAAGTTCTTTTCCAGGACAAGAGACACATTTGGCAGAGTTTGCAGTTTTCCATCACTTGATATGCTCCAGGTCTATTGGAGTTTAGTTCCCAGAATTCCCACCTAGCATTCACATATCAGTTCTGGGCTGGGATGAATTCTTTCCTTATGACTTTATAAAGCAACTCTTATTTGTCTCTCATTTATCTTTCTGTCTTGTGAAAAATATAAAACAACTGTCTCATCTACAATTACCCTGATCAGCTTGGATCACTGGATTCTTGCTGCTAATGGCAGGAAGCTAGCTAACACCATATTAAAACACAAACAAGCCTACCACATTTTATCCTAGAATATTCTATCCAATCCAATATTTAGCTTGTGATTCAGGGTGCTGTGTGAATTCTGAACATTGAGGTTATTAAATAAATTGAACCTAACTTGCCTTGGTTAAATATGTCATGTGAACACTCCCAGTCTGGACAATGATAGTCAACAGACCATGATCAACTAATCTGTGTTGACTGAATTGCTGGTTCTTCCCTAGTATTACATGTGAGAAAGATGAGCATGAGGGTATATATTGAAAGGAATGCATAGAGATGTATATTTATGCATATATGTATCAGAAGTGGGTTCTGGATCTTCTTACTGCTGCTTCGCTCAGGGATCGGCTGCGTTTGTGGCCGCGCGTATGCGCAGTACTTTTAAAAAGCTTCTGTACATGTGCAGAAGCAAAAATCAAGAGGGTGGTAGCTATGGTGGTGCCAAGAGAACCAGCTCAAGGGCATGGCAGGCCCGAATCGCTAACTGTTCCAGCGAAGCGGACCACCAAGTTACTAACGGTTCCATAGAACCGGACCAAACTGGTAGGAACCCACCTCTGGTATGTATGTTTCCTAGTATGATTGGATTGCTTATTTGTAACCTGTGACTATTGCTAAGTGTTGTATCTTTTTATTCTTGATGAAAGTATTCTATTCTCCTTATGTACACTGAGAACACATGTACCAAAGACAAATTCCTTGTGTATCCAATCACACTTGGCCAATAAAGAATTCTATTCTATTCTATTCTATTCTATTCTATTCTATTCTATTCTATTCTATTCTATTCTATTCTATTCTAGTTATGTAGAGCAAAATGTTGTTTATCAAGGGCCAAAGAGATTCACATGAAATAATGTTATTTTACATGGCATCTGAATTTATATTCAGTTGCATCTCCAACTGCAATGTTTCTTCTACAGAAGCACCATGAAATCACTTTAGCAACACAATGGGTCTTCCTTCTCCCAGAATGCTTCAGAATTGGGTCTTCTGAGAGCAATGACTCTGAGAACATTTTTAGAAAGTTTTTACATTTTTTAAACCAGGACTTTTTAAAAAGTTTAAAAGGGGGGGAAAAGTACCAGCATCCCACCAGACCTTCTATAATTTTTAAGTAAATCTTCACCTAAAAGCATTGTTTGCAATCGGTTTGCTCAGCCCATTCTATATGTCCATGGCAGCAGTTTGTGTCTAGTTTTGTGTACTAAACCATGTTCTTTGTATCTCTTTGATTTTATCTTCAAAACAAATTGCGCATATTAGTGATGGATTTTGTGGGTAAGAAAGAAAAGGCAGCTGTATCCAGTACTGTATGTGGCATGGGCAAAAATGCTTTCATGGTACCCAGTGATACTTTCCAGATACTTACGTTTAATATTATATAGTTATTTCTGAAAGAGTTCACAATGAAATCATGGCACAACTTAAGTTAAAAATAGAGAGCAAAGAAAGAATCTATTTATGAAGCATTGCAGAAAGAAGGAAAGCCAAGGTGAGAGTGTTATGTCTAAGGGATCCTTATTTTTGTGTATTGTAAATATAGTTTATTTGAAAAAAATGAGTCAGTGCTTAATCGGTAACAGTGGAATGCTGAGACATCATCTGTATGAAGGTTCTGCCATCTTTGGAAGCAAGATATGGTTGTAACTGCTTAGGAACAAAAAAGTGTTTTCTGCAAATTCAGAGGCAACCTTTTTGTTCATTTAGGTGAAAACTAAATGAATTCAAACACTGTAAATTTGAAACAATATTTAGATGTTTGCTTGTGCATATTTTATGTCTTTTGCTTTCTGGATCAGTGCTTTAGATCTTCAGTTATTTGGTAGTATCTTGGGCAGCCAGTGAGAAATAAAGCAGTGCTTTATCTCTCTTTTACAACCAAGAGTTTTGTCAGTATTTGGTGACCTTCTAGCAAAGGAAAGAGACTCAGTTTCAAAAACAGCTTGAACAACCAAACAAGAGTAGATGCTACAACTATCAACTTCATGACCATAAAAATGTTGGCCAGCCACAGCTGATGTATGCTCATTCTTTGGCCATTATAGGATCATTTGCACCAGAGGATTGTCTTGTTGGGACATAGCGGCTTAATGATTCATGGCATGATGAACACACTGGTGTAGATTTCAGGGCACTGAAATCATACGGACTCTAAACATATCTACATTAATTCTGAAATGAATGAGTCAGCACTTGTGTAGCTTGAGGTATGGAGGATGAAGGAAAAACACAAACATGTATAGAACTGGTTTATCCAAACAAGCAAGCAGAAGCAAATTTATACATTTGCCTGAAGCATGTACTGTAGCTTAAATGAATGCATTTACGAGTTTATGTGATTTTAGAGGTTGAGCCAATACAGACAAGTGGATGTTACCAGGGTCAAATCTAAATTTGAATTAAAATGAAATCAAATTATTTAGTTGCAATTGATACAATTGTTCCCAATAGGCATGTTTCTTTTCCCCCCTTGCATCACAAGAAAATTTCAGTCTCATGCTACTTTTGAAAAGATTTTCAAAAACTGGATCCCTAGGTTGAACAATGCTTGTCTGTTTCCACAAATAAAACTACAACAAGCCTGTGAATAGTCAATTGAATAATTGCATTCAATTATTTATTAAATTTATATTTTGCCTTTCCTCCAGGAGCTCAAGGAGGTATACATACTCCCACGTCCATATTTTCTAAAACAACCCTATGGGGTAGTTTGAGCTGAGAGAGACCGACTAATCCAAAGTTACCCAGCATGCTTTCATGGCTGAAGTTAAACATGAACCTGGATCTTCAAAGCTAAAGATTTCCTAGGTACTGTTATTAGACATTTGTTTTCAGGATCAGGAGGAAATTAAAAAATAACTAGCAGCATTGAATAGAAAAAAACTAGAGGACCAATGTAAATGATAAGATGTTGTTGTAGCACTAATAAATGCATGATTAATGTTCACTTACCAGTATCCTAAATCTTTTGTGTTTCATAGGCTTAACTATCCACACTGGTTTTTCATATGTCTTTAAATTTGTATATAACAAAAATTTGATGAGCTGGAATATAATTAAACCTCTCATTTTACTTTCAGTCTCTACATATTTTTTCAAAAACCAGATTTGCACAACTGTTTAATGTGTAAACTCTTCACTGGCCATGGGCAAGGGTAAATGAGAGTAGATCAAATTAACCCCCGCCTACAAGTCGGCACTTGAAATATATAGGATTTTATGCTGCATGAAGTTAAAATTCTTACGTATCTGAAGGCATCAGAATGGGGAAGGCTAGTTATATATAACATGTTCAGTGCCTGCCTGACTGAGTTTGATATAGTGCATCTTTCTCAGGATCACACAGATGAAATCACATCAAACAAAAACCATCTTAAGGACCGATTTAAATTTTTAAAATTTATTTGTAACAATGTAAGATTTAAAGGGATGCGGTGATGCAGTGGCTAAGATGCTGAGCTTGTCGATCGAAAGGTCGGCAGTTCAGCGGTTTGAATCCCTAGTGTCGCATAATGGGGTGAGCTCCCGTTACTTGTCTCAGCTTCTGCCAACCTAACAGTTTGAAAGCACGTAAAGTAGAAAAATAGGGACCACCTTTGGTGGGAAGGTTTCGTGCGCCTTTGATGTTTAGTCATGCTGGCCACATGACCACGGAGACATCTTCAGACAGCGCTGGCTCTTCGGCTTTGAAACGGAGATGAGTACTGCCACCTAGAGTCGGGAACGACTAGCACATATGTGCGAGGGGAACCTTTACGTTAAGATTTAAAGATTTTTTGTTTCTCCAGGAGTTTGACATTTGCATTTAGATAGCTCTATAAGTATCATGCAGCTAAAATAAATAAATAACTTTGGATTCCTTTGCTGACTTGGTTGGAAGATAGTAAAAGCAGGAAATAATTGTAACTGCTTTGCCATTCAGAGATCAACTATTTACTTTCCTGCAAAATAATACTTCTGATTTCATTGTGTTGATATTATTGTGACTTCTGTACTTATAACCAGGGTCCCTTGGAGTTATTCAAGGACTTCAGATAAACTTAGCTGACAATCATGGCTAACAGAATGCTAATCTTTTCTTTGCGTCCACTTCTCCTCCAGGTAATCTCTCAAAACCTGGTCCTCCATCATCTTTGTGACTTTATTCACTTAGAAGCATGCAATAGAGTTATCTACCCCAGAATTGCAGCAGCCCAAACTAGCTAAATCCCACTTAGTTTACCAGCCAATTTCTCCATCTCTTCAACTCTTCTACCAGTTCCTTAGCCCATTTTCACTTCCTCCAGGGCGAGGGAGTTTCTGCTTGTGTGAAAACCTTTTATTTATTTTACCCCAGTTATTTTCCAAGCTTCTCAGCCATATAGTACAGTACAGCATATGCTGTACATCTGGAAGTTACACAATGACATATGCTTCATTCTGTTATATTGATGAGAAGAAGAGTTGCTCTATGAAAGAAACATCCAAAATCCATGGACCACTGTCTACAACCTCATAAGTTTTTGAGTTTTTTCAAATGCTTAACCAAAAAAGAGGTTACAAAAACAGGGATTGGCAAAGATTAAGCCAGTCCAAAAATTAGGACAGTGGGTTCACTCAGGAAGTCTGTAGTTCAAAGTCAGTTTCAAGTTGCAGATTGTGGATTAAATAATTAAATTATGCCATCAGAGACAAACTAAGCCAAAGGTATACCTATATAAACAGACAAACTAAGTCAAAGGTATACCTCTATAAATAGTAACACTTTGGGAAATGTTTATGAATGATCATACCTGTCTTGAAAAGATGTTGCCTTTAGCAGTTGTTGTGGGGAAACTGTTTATATGAGACATCCATGCTCATGTTTATGGTGGAAATGACTGTCTCTCTCATAATTATTTCAAGAACAATACTACCAAGTCAGCCACAATTATGCACAAGGAAATTTCTGTAAATGGTTTCTCAGAATTACTGTGATCAGTTGGAAGCTGGGTCACTTTGTCCTGGATTATAGCCATTGGAAATGTACTTTGTGTGAAGACATTTTAAAACCATGACACTTAGAACTGACTCTTCAAACATCTCTTTGATCAGTTAATCATTTAGGCATCTTCCTGATAGAAGTATTTGTTTGTTTGTTTTAAGTACAAGAAATGCTGCCTGGTTGTCTCCATATATGTAAGTCACATGGAAAGAATGCATTCTTGAAGCTCCATTTCAAATGTCACATCAGCCATGAATTTATTGAGTGCTCTTAGACATGCTTCTCAGATTTATTTCACAGGTTACTGAATTTATGGAACAATGCCTATAAACTTCTTTCATTATGTATGTAAAACATAATATGACTACAAGTTCTGGGTTAAGAGACATGACATTGTTTCAGCAAATTAATAACTATGCCTTTGTCTCAAATGAAGCTATGAATGACCACAGGCATGCACAGATACTCATAGAGATCAGTCTTTGCAGAAAGAAAACAAATATCTACCAAAATATGTGATAATCTTAGAATAAACAGAGATAAATCACACCTAATACATTGACCAGAAATATTTAAGACACTCCCAATGATTGTTTAAACGAAGCCAGTGCTAAATAATATTGACACAAATGCAAGAAATCCAGATCCTCTAAACCAGGAATGAAAAATATTTTTTTCTTTTTGCTTCAAGGCCACATTAATTATGAGGAAGCAAATAAAAATGGTATGCCTGCAAAGCCTATATCTGCAGGAGTCAGGGGACAACCTAACATTTTACCCTTCCCCTAATTTTAAATTGTCTTTACAAAGACCAGGTGCTTTCCTAGTGAGAGATCAGCATTGCCAAATAATTTTGATCTCTCCCCTCTCTCAAACAAATACCTTGATTCACATTCTCTCTTTTTCAAATACATCCATATCATTTATTATCCCCATCACTCACATGCATTCAGTGCAATCCAGTGAAGGGAAACAGCTAAATTCTGTCAAATCTGGAGTCAGCAGATCCATGGTTGGCCTCTTTCCTTTGGTTCTCAGCAAAGATCAGAAAAAGAAGCTCTCTGAAATTGCCAACACTTTGAAACACTGGTTCCCTTGATAGTGAGCTTTCCTGATGAGTACATGGGTGCAATGGACTGTGAGAATAACTTTGGGATACAGGAGGAAGAGCCACAGCCTAGCAATCATCTGGCAAGAGATACTTCAATCCCCAGAAGATGTGGGGGTGGAGAAAGCATCTCAGAAGAGAGCATCCCTAGTTTTCTGGAAAGTAAAAGCAAGGGAGGGTAGAAATGCTTTAGACCTACAAGATTCTGTTAATGATAACTTTACAACAAAAAATTGGCTTTCTCGTCTGAGTTCCTTGAAGGGCTGACACTGGAGGGGTGAAGCTTAAAAGAGCCATTTATCCTCAGTGAAAAACGTGTTGGATTGGCACACTAGGCAAACTGAAGTCAATTTTGCCCTTACTCTAATCGTAATAGGAACACAAAGCAAGGGTTTGAAAAATATCAGGGAGACTTTCATTGAGATAAACAAATATATGTGTGTGCCTTTATAGAAAAACATATACAAAAAATGAAAAGTAAAAATCTTTCAACTGAGCCCATTCCTATTGGCTTCATGGACAGTATAAAAATATGCAGAAAAACTCTTTATTGCAAAAAGCACTTGCTACAATTTTTGTAACCTGGAACTATGAAACGCCTAATTACCATATTTTAAAACTATTTGCTCTTTTTTGGGAACTCTTAACTTTCTTAAAGAATAATTGGCACTAATGATTCATTCATTCAAATAACTCGATGGTAAAATAAAAAACTTAAAATGTATTAGAAAATATTCTTGGAAAGTAGACTGGAACAAAATTGTCATTAAATATTAGTTACCTGGGGATAATAAGGAATGGCTGAAAGTTGTCAGTGCAACTGACATAGAGATCTGTGACTGAATATTTAATACTTTTTAAAGATATAAATGCAAGCATTTGGTAAATAGAAGATAAAATAGATTGTCCCTGGGAAAGGGTTAACATATTTTTCCATGTTGCTTCTGTTACTTAAACTTGCTGATTCCTGCAGAAAACAAAAACAAAATAAACAACAACAACCAATCTTGTGCTTCTAACCATCCCATTTGGCATGCTTACTGGAGATTATGGGATGGGAAGTTCAATGCATTTGGAAGGTTAACTGGAGACGCAGTTAGATACAACTCTGAGGAGAATCTGACCGTCAAAGATCTCCCATATTCCTTTTAGTGTGACCTCATCATATACAAAAAATAAAGAATTGAATCTTGTAGCTCATTCAGCAAGAAAGGAGCCATGAGAATGGAATCTAATCTCTCTAATTACATCTGTAATTATGGCTGCAATTCAAATCTGTTATCTCGCATTGAGAAGAGTAATAAGACCCAGTCTGACAATATACAATGGTAGATCAGATACTCTGCAGAACAATGGACAAAACACAATGCCTGTACTTATGCTGGAATAAGCAAGTCTTATATGTCATAAGAGTGTGTGTGTGTGTGTGTGGGGGGGGTTCATAGGAACAAATATTTTTAATTCTCAATGCTTCAGTAAGTTCTTGTGCTAAACAAAATGCTGACATTCCATGAAATGGGATTGGCTGGAGGAGGATTAGTGTTTGCAACCACATGCTAATTTTAGAAGGTGAAACTGTTATCCTTCTTCAATCTGTTGCCTTCAGAAATGTTGAAATTATATTCCCATTATTCCCAATTTACAGGTCAAAGATTGTACTATAACCCTCCCCCCAAAAAAGAGAAACAGCAAAAGTTTTCCGGTTCATTGATTATGGAAAAATAAAATCTGAAATATAAATGCTGGGAAGCAACATTTGTTTAATTGTTTACCACATAGAGTGGGGTGAACAACCATTCGCAATTATTCAGATTGTTTGAGATGTTTGCCCAGAAGAGAACTTTTTTAAAATAGAACAATAGTAGTTGGTACTGTAGCAACACAGCAACCAAATGTATGCTATATCCTAACTAAAAACTAAATAATATGGCAGCCACGGTTAATAAGACCTACAGCAACAATTGTAGTGAAATTGACAGTCACATGAAATAAGTTGGCAGGGGACTTCCGGTTTTGCTTTCGGCAAGATCGGAGCTGGGATTGCAAGCTCTGCGGCCAGCTTTGAACTCTCCACACCAGAGGGTCCGGATTGGGACCATAACCCTCCCTGAAGAGGGTGTGAAGCAAAGGGGGACTGCCAGGAAGGTAGAGGCGGGCTGCATCCCCCCTCCATGAGCTGGAAAGCCCCCTCAGCCAATGGCGTGGAGCAGTGGCAGCAAACATGGCTGCCTTGAAGCCGAAAGAAGATCAGAAAACCTAAGACTGAGCAGGAGGGGAAAAGTGAGTGGCTTATGATCTGGGCAAAATCTTTCTCAAAAAAACCCAAAACAAATAATAACTCCAAGAAATACGAGGGGGAAGAATATGGAAGCTAAGTGCCAGCAGCAGAACAATTTCAGTAAAAGGGTGTAAAGAGAACATTTTCAAGAGGGGAAAAAACCTTTTTGTCTGAATCTTTAAAAAAAGATATGGCTTTGGAAAGATATTTTCTTAAAAGCACTGAAATTCGAATCAGGATTTGTCTCTATTATAATCAAATGATCATTACTTACTCACCATATACATTGGAATAATAAATATAAAATAACCAAATTTGGATTATAAAATTGGACTACAGGAATAATGAAGAGAAACAGAGTGGAACAAAAGTAGGAGCACCATTTTAAAAAGAAAAGAAATGGTGTAATCCTCGGAATTTTTGTTTCTTTTGGATAACATAACTAAGCAAACCTAAAAGAAGGAAGAAAAGGTGGTAAGATCCTGTAGTCTTTCTTTAAATTTGGTCGGACTGTAAAAAGGAGAATAAGTGGAACAAAAGACATGGAACGGATACATCAGGATATTAAGGACATTATAAAAAATCAACGGATGGAGATGATGGAAATACTTGGCGATATGAATCATATAGAACTAAAGTTGGAGAATATAATACAACGAATAACAGATGCAGGTCAGACATATGAGGAAAATGTGGAGGATCCTGGAAAGGTGGAAAAAATAGCGGAACCAGAAAATAAGCATCAAGAAAGAAAAAATAATAAAGAGATGATAGTAATGTCGAGGGTGAAAAAGAGTTTATAGCAGAAGGGGAAGATCTTAGATGGTATGGGAAAGAAACATGAGGAAAAGAAAGCAGAAGGGGAAAAGAAGAAGGGGCTAGAAAAGATAAGAACAAAACAAAACAACAAAGGGGAAAAAAGAGGGGATAAGAAGCTAGAGAGTATAGTAAAAATGGATTTGGGAGTAGATGAAATGAGACAATTAAAAGAAATACCGGTATGTGGGAGACAACCAAAAAAAGAAGATTAAAAATATCGAGTAGGGTGAAAGACAAGGGATAAAAGAGAACAGAAAGAAAAGTATAATCAATATTGGGTTTTAAAATTAGTAGATTAGAATTAAATAAATGGAACAATTGTTTCTATGTGCTTTAAAGAAAAAATATTTTTGAATATGTGCTATGAATGTTACAAAGTAAATTAGCAATGTATAGAAATATGTGAATGGTATAAATCAGTAGAAATGAGGCAAAGTAATGGAACTATTAGATATGTTAAATGATAAAATTAGCTTGTATTAAAGAGTAAGAATGATATTGAAAGAGGAAAAAGAGACAAAAACCATTTTTTCAACACTGTTTAAAAAAAGAAGTGAAGTAATATATATTAATATTAAAACTGTACAAGGTGAAAAATAACTATGAAAATTAACCATGATAGATAAAAATAAATAGAATACAAGGGAAAAAGGGAAGACCATGTCTTTGTTTATTAGAATGAAAGGAGAAGGGGGAAAAAGGAAATTAAAATAGGGATAATACAAGAGGGGGGAAAGAGTAAAAGATATATATTAAGATGATAAGTAATGTGACAGAAGTATCAGAAGGTTTAGAGATGGAATAATGATAATAGAAGTGATGTGTTAAAATGAAAATGAAAAGGAATTGTAATTATTAAGAAAAAAGTTAAGATTATGTGTATGGATGTATAAATCCGGAAAGCAAATATTCACGACATGAGATGTATAAAGATGAAAAAATAAACAAAAAACTTATTAGGGAAAAAAAAGAAATAAGTTGGCAGGCATCTACATTGAATAGGTGATACCATCTCATTAAATCAAGTCGGACTGTTGAAATATGGAATGCTGATTCAAATCTCTGCATGATACATTATAGTGTACTATTGTCCTTCTCAATTTGCTGTTCTCCTCATGTGTCGTACCAAATTTCATCTCCCCATTCCTTTGGCTATGGTAGTTGAGAATGATGGGATTTGAAGTCTAAAGATTTGAAAAGTATTAGGTTGGGGAACACTGAGTTACAATACTAAAAGTATTGAAGAATAGTTGTAGATAGCCTCCTGTGCTGGCATTGGCTAATTAAGGGGCATACATAAACGCACCAACGTGCCTACCGTCCCTGTCCTAATGTTCCCTTTTATTCGTATCCATTTCATGTATTCATAATCATGTTTATACTTATATACAGTATGTTATATAATACAAGCTTGACGAAATGAAATAAATAAATAAAATAAAATAGGGTGCAGAGAGATTGTTTTATAGGGGAGCTTGTCCTAGGTATGGAAGTGTATATGTGCTGATTCTAGGGTATGTGTACGTGTTGACCCTACAGAAGGGGTTGATTAAATCAAGTAATGTGGTTTAGCTCTCTTTGTTTGAACTGTGTTTTAATTATGTTTACATTGTGTTAATTGAGTTTTCTATGTTTACTTGTATGTATTTACTACGTGAAATAAGTGTTTAATTAATTCTTATGTTTGTGTAAGTTTGACAAATTTTGGAGGCTGTTAATCAGTAATTTGTTAGACCTGAGTTAGTTAACATATGATTCCCTATACAATATCTCTAACACAGTTATATAAATGTATAAATTCTTCCCACACTATTTTTTGTCATTGCACCGAGGAGGTTAATTTCTCTTCTTGACAACTTCCAAAGAAACAGCTTTAAACAGATATCAGCTATTTCTCTTCTGGCTGTCATGTAAGTGAAATAGTAAGATTTTTTTTTTTAAATCAGCCAATTATTATCCATTATCAAATACTATTAGCTTCATATGAAAAAACGACTATTTGGTCAAACAGTTATATTTTAGTGAATGGACTATGGTGAAGATATGACTATGGCATGCTTTCATGAATATTCCTATGAAACCCAGTGAGATGCATGTCTAAGGAATTTCACATTGAACTGTGGGGTTGACTTCTTACAGTCATTTTATTACCCAACTAGGTAACGCTATCAGAAGAGAATGGTGTTTGCTCTCTGTTTATATACAATTGACTTATATAAAGTAGTTTGTTCTTTGATTGGGGTATTGTCTACTGCTTGATTGTTGGTCTGGTGTCAATCTAAACCAAGTTTAATACCAGATCAACATTCAAGCATTAAGCAATACCCCAATCAAGGAACTACCAATTCAAAATATAATTAAACGTTAAACAACAGCCTAATCAAAGAACCAAGAAGAACTCCTACTAATACTGACAGGGCAAGCTGCTTATTGTCAAAATGGCAATGCATGAACTATGTTGGCATCACATAAACCGAACCATTATGTCCTTCTGTCTGGTGATTAAAGTCCTGATGTCCTTGTGCACTTCTTGTTATTTGCCTGTACACTGCAGATGTTCATGGTGGCAATGTGTCTTTCTACATTGGATCTGTTTTCCTGACATTTCCAAAATCCTTTGCATCCAGGAATGATCAAGTTCAAGGAACAAGCATTTAAAAAAAAAGAGAGGATATTATTGATCTATTAATATAGTGAAATGTAAGGCAATACAAATATGACTTTGCGACTCTTAAGGTGAGAAAATTTTTGATGTCCACTCATAATGAAGTCATTCCAGAAATTGTGGTCAATAGCCTTTATGGCCAAGTCAATAAATCCATTTTATTGCAGAGCATGAAGGCAAGTAACAAAGCAGCACACTTAAAAATAGGACTCTTTCCTAGGTTTGATGTATACAATGTAGTTAGACTAACTACTAAATTTTCTGGATTCATACAATCTACTGAATAAACTACACAGGCTAAGTCTGCAGAACATACAAACCACGGACACACACACACACACACACACACACACACACACACACACACGTCATGTTCAACACTAAGGAAATTTAGCAATGTATAATACAAGTGCTTTTCCAGCACTTTTCAAATGCCTCATTAAGCATCCTTATGTGAACATAATCTCTATGCATTTAGATGATAGACCCACATGATAATAACCTAGGTTAAGTCGCTTATGGGGGTTAATACAATATATTAAGTTCCTAATACATCAAGTAATTGAGTCAATAATGTTGAGGTGTTACTTTTATCCCTCAAAAGCCTTTGGCTTTTGAGGCAAAAAATAGCCTTCCCAGCTCAGTCATAACATTCAAACAGCTTAGATTTTCTTTTCATCACCTATTACCCTATAGCAAAATTTAAAGGGGGCAAAAAAGGAGGAAGGATAACTCCCTTCTTGTGTCTGCAGCAGTTTCACTCACCTAATTTGGCTAACACATATTATTATTATTTACTTTATTCATTAAACATGAAACTCAGTCAACTGAACATTCAAAAATGCATCGCAAATACATTGACTGGTGTTTATGGTTGATAAGGGTTGCTGCCAGCGTCCTAGGTATCCACCAAGTACCTTCTTAAAATATATGATGATGATTATTATTATATAAAATATATCATTACTATTACTATTATTATTATATACAAGTAAACTGACCCAGACAATGCACTGTTTACTAAGCACTGTGTGTTTCTGTGTGTTACAGAAAAATGTATAAATAAAATATATATAAAAAAAGAAAAAATCAAACTGATGGTCTAAAATGGGCCTTACTTGGTCTTACAGTTTTTTATGCCATGAGTAATTGTGAAAGGAAAGACCATCATTATGTGAATCAGGCTATGGACAATTGGGGAAGAGAGGGTGGTTTGCCGAAATATTAGAGAGTTATAAGGAAGGGCTTGGGGATAAATTAGATCTAGTTATATTTCCTCTTCCTCTTCTTATCTTGTGTTTAATTTCCTGGGCTTCATACTTTTACTCCCTGCTTGCATTTGCTTAAGGTTTGTTTTTTTTACCTAAAAGGGACTAGTGTGATTAGATAAATAAATATGGATGAATGTAGAAAATTGTTCAGTCCGGCTCTTTGTATAGGAAAGTTTTTTCTTTCCTTCCCTTTTCCTTCCCTCCTGTTCTATCCCATCCCCTTTCCTCTCTTCTCCTCTCCTCTCCTTTCCCTTCCCTTCCCTTCCCTCCCCTTCCATCTCATCCCATCCTGTCTCCTTTTATTTTATTTTATTTCCTTTCCTTTCCTCCCCTTCCTTCCTTTCCTTTCCCTTTCTTGCTTTCTTTCTCTCTTTCTCTTTCTTTTTTCTTTTCCTATTTCACTTTATTTCCCCCCTTCTCTCCTTCCTTGCTCTTTCTTTCTCTCTCGGTCTCTTTCCTTCCTTCCTTTTCATGAACTCTAACTATTACAAATCCCAGGGACATTAGCCGTGGCTCTATGGAGTCACCAGAGGGGATATGAAGAGAATATTTAGGCATTTCTTTCCAAGTTTTTCCATTCTTTTTAATGTGCATATTTCATTGACTTTGTTATTGCATTGCGTTGCGTTGCGTTGCGTTGCGTTGCGTTGCTTTGCTTTGCTTTGCTTTGCTTTGCATTGCTTTGCGTTGCGTTGCGTTGCGTTGCTTTGCTTTGCTTTGCATTGCTTTGCATTGCTTTGCATTGCTTTGCATTGCTTTGCATTGCTTTGCATTGCATGAAGTTTCCAGTGCTTTCCTTTTATAGAAATAGAATAACAGAGTTGGAAGGGACCTTGGAGGTCTTCTAGTCCAACGCCCTGCTTAGGCAGGAAACCCTACACCACTTCAGACAAATGGTTATCCAGCATCTTCTTCAAAACTTCCAGTGTTGGAACATTCACAACTTCTGGAGGCAAGTAGTTCCACTGATTAATTGTTCTCACTGTCAGGAAATTTCTCCTTAGTTCTAAG
>JANHFT010002069.1:231370-246289 GCA_032467955.1 Pseudoxenodon macrops
CCTAATGTTCCCTTTTATTAGTATCCATTTCATGTATTCATAATCATGTTTATACTTATATCTGCTATCTAATACATGGTTGACTAAATAAATAAATATAAATAAATAAATAAAAAATAGAAGAGAGCACAGAGTGAACCCCATCAAGGTTAAATCATAATACTGAAGAAATGTCCTGTCTAGGCTAGCATAATAGAAAATACATTTGTCATACATTTCAATAAGTAGGTTAGCAAAAACTGAAAGACAATCTCCCAACATGTATTGATCTCTTCCAGAGCAACTCTCCATGTCTTAGTCAAATTGCTTTCCATCTGTGAGTTAGCAGAAAAACAAACTGGCACAGACTTTGACGATCCCATTGCCAACTGAAACATCTTCTCAATGTCATCGAGCAGCAGTAAAATTATGAAACAGTGCTTTTTCTTTTTTCTTTTGGTGCCTGGTAATTGCCTGGATATGTCCTTGCAGTTTTCTTGCTAAAATTTCAGAAATGGTTTCCTAATGCTTTTTTTCAAAGGCTGAAACAGAGCGACTGGCCCAAGGTAGGTTTTATGCCTATGGTGGAACTAGAACTCACACTCTCCTGGTTTCTAGCAATGTACACCACTAGGTATGCCAAACAGGCTCTTCAACAATGATAGCGCTGTTGTAACTGGAAAGAGTTTTAAGAGACAGCTAGATCCCCCATTTAACCATCTGTCAGAACTAGCCTCCTTTTTAATCACCACATTTCCTAGACTGAGGAACAGTAGGATAGGAGAGGTAACAGAAGAAGGGCAAGAAAAAGGTGTTTACTTGCGAGATCTCCAAACTGAGATATTTGGGTCATCAGCCCATATAGTTAGCAGCTTGAACAAAAACAGATGGCGTCTGTGATGGTGTGTGTGTGTGTGTGTGTGTATACACCTTAACTAGTTTTGTCTTTTCTACTTCATTGTGCTACAATCCTCACTATAAGTCAGCTGCTGTTTGGAACTATCTAAACTCAAAATAAAACTTCTCAGAAATGCTAAACCTATAGATTGTTCTTACTTGAATTGATTGCCCTTCTGAAAGAGCAGTATTCCAAATAGCATAAAAATAGCTAAGAGAAGTGGTGGAGGTTGCACCTGCTAGTGTTCTCTCTGCCACCTTAGCTGCCAGAAGCCAGATGCTGTTAAACGTGGGCTTATCAAGTTTCCAGAAGAGCACTAAACCTGAATTCAGAAGCAGTTTCAGTAGCAGTTGAAAGGCATGAAGCAGCATTGCTCTATAAATGGCTACGAGAGATTAACTCTGTTTCCCAATTCACAATGTAGCCTCATCATCACTTCTGGTCAGTCACTATTTTAGTTGACTCTATTCTCCAAACAGATACAGAGATCTGACCATCATAGAAAGACAGCCCTGTGTGAAATAGCTGGACTCTTGTTACCTAAGATCTAATGGCTCTGGAAGCCAGTGTAAGGAGCGCTGTAGGAATTTATTCGACTGGGGAATAGCCATAGTATCTGAAAACCAGTCAACCAAGCTTAGATTTCCAGTAGTTTCAACCACACTATATCTAAGATGGGAATAATTGAGCTCAGCTTTCCAATGCTGTAGGAATATAGAGGTGGAGAGCTGCTTTGAAATGTGAATGGAATTTTCCTGTGGAAGGACCTTCTAATCTGTCCGGTGCCAGATCATTCCCTCCTGACTTGATTATTATAACCAATAAAACTATCTCAACACATCTGAATATTTCAGATGGCCAAAATTTGCCATCATCTTAATGGATCCACTTTGGGAAAAATAACAAACTTATCATTTTAATTAAATCTGAAATGATGTTGGCTTTGGAAAGAAAAAATAAATGATTCACTGCTTTAATTTGGCTGGTTGCCACTAAATCACAATGGCAGTTTTTTCTTCAGGGAAAGAACTTTAGAATTTGAGAAAATATGCAGACTTGTGGCTGCCATTTTAAAGTGATAGAGACTAGATTTTACCAACAATATAATTTTCTTGTTCTTATTAATGATCACAAGGGAAAATAAATTACATTTGTTGATGGAAGTGACTCATTTGCTTTAGAACAAAATATTGGAAGCCAAAGATAAAGCAGTATCATTTGAAAATTAAAATACAACTCTTTGAGAGAAGTCAGCAAGTTCAAATTTTCATTTTGCACAATGATGTAGGAGGTAAATAGAAAGGTCACATAAGAACAAGAAATTGTTGGCACTTTTTTCCACAGAATTCATTTTTTGCTCATGATATCAAAATGTACACCAAGTCATATTCCTTAGTTGAATTATGTGAATTAGGTGGACGTATGGCTATGAAACATTTGGTAATGCTGCTGATAGAAGGATTTTGGGTGGGGGTGTAAGAGAATTGCCAAGGTATCACAAATATTGACCAAATATTGATTTGTGTGCTTATATAGTTTTCCAAAATGATTTTCCAAAATGTCATGGACTTTTTTAAATATCATAATGATGTTAAAATTTAGCAATTCATTTTCTACTTTAATAAAAATGTAGAAATTATCAGCAGATCATTAAATGGGGAGCAGCTGCATCTGATCATTTACATTGTAAAAGATATAGGATTGAGAGAGAAAATATGAAGAACTGTATTTTTATTTTTTCCCATACAAGTGGGAAGCATGAAGAGCATTCTTGTTTAGTGCTTTTGTGGTATTATAAACTGCAAAGTCTAAACTGCTTGGAGAAATCCAGGTAAACTGAGTTATAATTTCATAAGTAATATCAGATTTATTATTATGAAGAAGCATTTAGGTGAAACCCCAGCTAAACTATTGTGCTGGGTGCGTAACATTGTTTAAAAAAAGACTTTTGGAATTCATGCAGTTGGATTAAATTGTGGATGATAAATAACTGAACTAAAGGTGTGCAGGATTTCAATTAAAAATGAATTCTAAATTGAATTATGCTGATTTGGGCAGATTCAGGATTTTTAAAATTCATTCAGCCATGCAAACTTGCATGTACTGCTCACTTCAGAAGACAGTTTACAATATCTTACAATAAGAGTCTTGCAATAAGCATTGGAGTGAATCAGTTAATGAAAATAGGTGGGCATAAATAGTGATGTTTCCCCTTCCCCCAGCTTCCTGTAAAAAGAAAATGCTAGATTGGGTAGGAGGAGAGAAAAGGATTATCATTTTGTGATTGACAGATCTAGTTTCCAGTTGTGGAACAGCTTTACGTTGGCCCTGCTTTGAATTTCAACTTGCAATGTTATGGGGAGAAATGTACAACAAACTTCCACTGTCAGTAGCTGGCAACTATTTCATCAGCTCAGAGGAAAATTATATTGACATTAGCCAATCTATCAACCCTGTTGAAAGACCATTTTCATCAGATTTCTTTTGTCCCCGGAGTGTATCCTTCTCATTATAAAATACTAGCACTTGAGAATCGCTTTTTTCTCTCCCCTCCCCCTTTTCCCCTTCTGTTATGCCTTATAAAAACCAGTATTATTTTCATTTTGATGTACTAAACCTGTCCATTGGGAAATTCCCACACATTTTCTTAAAAATAGTAGCAGTTGAAAGAAAAGGCCCAATTTCACTTCAGCAAAGGCACAGGAGAAGCGCCTCCATTAGCAAAAGCATAGCCTGGGGTTTCTGCAAGGTCCTTTTGTGATCTCTACTTTTAATATTTGAAAGCAAAAGTCATAAAAGTAGTCACTAAGTATTCTCTACGTTGACTTGAAACTTCTTATTTAAACCAAAAGGCTGTAAAGTTGGTTTTATAAGTAACTTAGTACACAGTCACAACTTCTGTACTTCAAAAATCTTTAAATAGTTGAATAATCTGTCAGTTTAAATATACCAAGGCTTCCTGATGCAGCCATACTTGTTTATTCCTAAAAAAAACATTAGTAAAAATCTATCTCTCATTACAGTTTATTAATCTGCAATCAGCTTTGTATTCTGAGAAGTCTTTTTGTTCTTCTCTCTTTAGTCCAGGAAGGAGAATGGTTTTCCTTTTTTTCCCTTTCTCTTTCTCCTTTTCTATCATCTCTCTCTATGATGGATACCCCTGTCAACAATTTCCAAAATCTGAATGGGTCCCCTTAGTTTTATTTTTTGATTTACTAACTGTTTTGGTGAAGTAAGAAAGACTCATACTTACTCCAGCTCAGAAATTCAAACTTTATTGTTGTTGGATCTTGTTGGCTTATGTTTATTATATTTTATAGGTGATTCCCCCTGCTGTAGTAACATCCATGAAACATTCATAGTATCATGTGTCATTCTAATTCCTCACATGTGTTTTTTTTAACTTGTTTCACTTCTGGAATAAATTAACTACTTTTCAGAACTTTGTCTATGATTTTGAGAATACCAAATGTTCCTTAAGTTTGGCCAGTGTTGAACATCACAAAATCCTTGTGTACTTGCAACCATTTCAGAAATGTTCTCATTGATCATCCACCACTGCACAGTGGGAATTATATTTCCATTTGGATGAATTCCTGACCGGTTTATCTTGGCACCATTCAGGAACATGGGCACCAGAACAGGTAGTTTTTGTTCTTTCTTTCTGTGCTTACTTTATTTTATTGTCCAGTAGTTTTTGTCTGTAATTAATCTTGTCTTAGTCTTTAGCTAACCATGTTAGACTTCATGATGTTTTTCTAACATTACCATGCAGTTTAGAAAAACATCAACAGCAGTCTGTGGCTGCAAATATTATGAGAAGTTCAATGGTGGTAAGCAAATTGTTGTCCAAAGATATCTGTCTGCTTGTATTATGCAGCACTTCAGATTCAAACTACCGTAGGAGGATGGATAATTTAAAAAAAATTATTCCCAGGATTCCCAAGTAAAATGTCATTATGATAGACTACCATTGGTCAGATTTAACTTCTAATATTCCCTGATCTGCCCAATTTGCGGGGGTGGGTTGGTTCTGAAGTGTTCTATCAGGGACTTCCCCCTTCAGCCAATCTGTAGAAAAATAGAAAGTTGTTTTCCTTAGCATTGTTGTTGTTAGTTGTGAAGTCATGTCCAATCCATCTTGATCCCATGGACAACATTCCTCTAGGCATTCCTGTTCTCTACCATCCTCTAGAGTCCATCTAAGCTCATGCCTACTGCTTCAATGACTCCATCCAGCCATCTCATTCTCTGTCGTCCCCTTCTTCTTTTGCCCTCAGTTTTTCCTAGCATTAGGCTTTTCTCCAGTGAGCCCTTCCTTCTCATTAGGTGGCCAAAGTATTTGAGTTTCATCTTCAGGTTCTGACCTTCTAAAGAGCAGTCAGGGTTGATCTCCTCTAAGACTGACCAGTTTGATCACCTTGCAGTGCAAGGGACTTGCAGGTGTCTTCTCCAGCACCATAGTTCAAAGGCCTCAATTCTTTGGGGCTCAGCCTTTCTTACGGTCCAACTTTCACAGCCATACATTGCAACTGGGAAAACCACAGCCTTGACTATACGCACTTTTGTTGACAGGGTGATGTCTCTGCTTTTTAGTGTGCTGTCTAGATTTGTCATAGCTTTCCTTCCTGGGAGCAAGTGTCTTTTAATTTCTTGGCTGCAGTCCCCATCTGTGATGATTTTGGAGCCCAGGAAAATAAAATCTGTCACTACCTCCATTTCTTCCCTATATATTTGCCAGGAATTGAGAGGGCCAGATGCCATGATCTTAGTTTTCTTAATGTTGAGTTTCAAGCCAAATTTTGCACTCTCCTTCACCCGCATCAAGAAGCTTCATTAGCATACTTTGAGCCAATCTGGAAACACAAGGGATTGCCATGTAACCATACAGCCTTGCATACAGGCTAAGTGTGTGCATTTGCAAATGTGTCATTTTGGAATCATTTGGTGTAGATACCACTGCACATGGTAAAGATTTTAATAACTTATCCCCTTGTAAAACTAATAACACTAAATTTATAGATATAAAAACGAACTTACTGGGGAAAAGAAAATATAGAAGTAATGGGACAACTATCATACTAGAATTCCAAATTATGTTCTCTGAAATTTAGTTTAAAAGCACTTTTTTCTAAAATTATTGAAGGAGGCACACAATAAAAATTCAGGGAAAGGAGAACCTTAAAGACTGTGCATTGAATATACAGCAAAAGTTTGTACAGGTAGTCGTTGACTTTATGGCCATAACTGAGCCCCAAATTTCCATTGCTAAGCAAGACAGTTAAGTCATTTTTGCTTCATTTTACAACCTTTCTTGCCACAATTGTTAAACGAATCACTGCAGTTATTAAATTAGTATCACAGTTGTTAAGTGAATCTGGCTGCTCCATTGACTTTGCTTGTCAGATGGGCGCAAAAAGTGATCTCATGACCCTCATATATACATGCCAGCTGCCAAACCTCTGAATTTTGATCATGTGATCATGGAAATGGTCCTAAATAAGAAAAATGGTCACGTCACTTTTTTCACTACTGTTGGAACTTTGGTCACTAAATGAATGGTTATAAATCGAGGAGCACCTGTATAGAATTTTCTTCTTCTTCTGATTATAGATGCCCCAATAAACATGCACAAGATTGTGGCAGAGTTACCCATAGGTTCAAAGTATACATGTTGTTGTATAGGGTGCTTCTCTTTGCTTTACAAGGAGTCTTCATTCTTTGATATAGTTTGATATCTTGGATTGTCTTAATTGTATAATCCCCAAATCATCTGCCCTTTGATAAACATGCAAACAGCTAAGCCACATTATTTTCTGGAAGAGCTGGTCCGAGTTCATCAAAAAGCTGTTTCCTGTTTATTGAAGTGCCAAGTGCAAATATTTTTCATGAAATAACCAAGATCAGATTGATGATATTCTGGGAGTAGCTAAAGTAGCCATTGCCTCAGGGCGAGCAATTGCCCTAGGTTGTCTTTGGAGTCTTTTCCTGCTCTGTAATTCTATGACTTGTGCAAATGGAACTGATTTTGGTTTCCTTCCTTAGACAATAGACTCCATGAGCTGGCATGTTTGGAAAGCACGTGTGCACTTGGTACAGGATGATTATATTTGCATAATAATCACAGATTATTATGCCACAACTTGGATGACTCTGCTTCCTCGGTAAACACTCACACTGTGGCACATGGGTTTCAATGTCCTGGCTTGGCTGCTATTCTGCTGGCATTAGCCAGCCATTGGAATGAGTTAAAGAGGGGGGGGGGAATGAAGCTCAATTCTGGCCCTGAAGGATAGATGCACTGTCATGAGGCATGATGAGCTGACCTGACTGCTAGCCAGGGCTGGTATGTTGAGTTATTGAGGCATATAGTCCCATTAGTCCAGCCTGGCATATAGTGTTGAGGATTAGCGCCCTGGAGGGATAGTCACCTCCACTGTTGCTGAGTTACTTGCTGCTGGTTTAACCTGAAAACTGGAGGGGAGAGAGGGGGGAGGGAGGGAGAAGGAGGGGAGATTAAAATATGTACAAAACAGAGTGAATGGAATGGCTGGAGAGAAAAGTGGAAGAGAGGAATTGAGTGTTCTTGGTTGGGAAGGTTCTTGGTTGGGAAGAAAGAAGAAAGGTCCATGAATGGCATCCCTGGAAGAATGGAATGGAAAGGAGGGATCTGGTTGGTTGCAGACAGCAGCTTCACTCAGGAGTGGAATGGAGACAGTGGCTTCACCAGGGTGAGAAGCCCTGGTTTCTGGGGAAGGCCTGGGCAGAATGTTGTGTTCTCGTTAACCCTCTATGCATTCCTAATCCCCATTTGCATGCACCGTCGCTGGTTGGCTAATTAGCGACGGGAAGTATCAACCAATGTAATTGTCTGCCTGCAAGCCAGGGGAATCCCATAAAAGCGGGTTCCCCACGGCCTGTTGGCAGTCCTGATTACTACGAACTGATTGCAATAAACGAGAGCTGACTGTTCACTGCGACTCGAGTCTTTCCTACGCTGCGCGATCTAACACTACCTCCAATTAGTGACAGTTCCAATTACAGGAGGGACAGGTGACTATTTACAGTAAATGTGTGAAATTACCTGAGCTGACTTTGTTGGGAAACCTGAGTTGGAGACAACAGGTATTTGTGAATTGCTTTGGCCCATCAACCTGGAATAGAGTGCAACCAAAGTCATTTCTCAGCTCAGAGAAATCCACTTCTCAGGTTCCCTCAAAACTCAACTCCAGTCAAGACTGTTATTCTGCGATTACCTTGCAATTCTTTCTAGATGAAGAGGTACAAAAAGTTTGCATGCTGTTCTGTATATCTGCAATTGGTCTAATAAATCGATATGGTTAGCTGGACAAAGGATCCCCATGATTTTATGAAGAAGGCAGGCTGTGTATTTGAAAATGGTAGAGCAAATCAAACCCTGGAGAAATCTGTCAAGGCTCTTGTTCTGACAAGAAGCCTCTTTGTTAGACCACTCATCTAATCTTTTGGAGCAATGATCGGCATCAGAACCAAGGGAAAACCAGCATCTCCCAATAGAGGCGTCTTATCTATAAAATAAGGTGTGATATAAAGCAGGCAGAGCTTTGATTGGCAGACCATCACAGTTACTATCTTGACTTTTGTTTTGTTATTACAGTATCGTGCCCAACTGTGCCTTTTCCCTCTAGGTCTATGAGGTGGAAGGTTTAGGTTTCCAACCTGCTGAACTGCAGCGCCTAGCATCCCTTCTATTTGATTGCCTGCAGATGCTGGAATTTGCCCTTCAAGGACCCCCGGGGGGAGTTTTCTCCCTCTCCAATACTTGGGAAGAGTTGGTACAGTTTGCATTCCGCCTAGAGCACAGCCAAGAAACAGCAAGGGTGAGAAGACTCTGCAACTGTAGTTTGCTCTTTCTCCCTCTCCTCCAAATTGGAGTTGATATTGGAGCAGCCAAAGGCTGAGGTCACATTTAGCCTGACTAGGTGGCTCAGTGGCTAAGACACTGAGCTTGTCCATGGAAAGGTCGGCAGTTCGAATCCCTAGTATAGGTCTCCTGCGTGAGCAGGGGGCTGGACTAGATGACCTCCAAGGTCCCTTCCACAACTCTGTTACTGTTAACACAAGTGTTGTCAAAGATCGATAGCTTTCTTTATTGGCCTAGTGTGATTGGACACACAAGGAATTTGTCTTTGGTGCATGTGCTCTCACTATACATAAAAAGACAAGATACATTTGTCAAGAATGATAAGGTGCAACACGTAATAATAGTCGTAGGGTACAAATAAGCAATCAGGACACTAAACGCTGGCTGAGCAAAACTCTGGCTGGGGCAGATGAGAACTCCAATCGTCCTGTCCCAGGTTTAACTGGAACCCAGGTCTTTCCACGGGGAACAGATCTCCCACCTTCACCTTTCCTGATGTCCTGTGCAGGTGCGCGAGAGCCCACCCAGCACGCAAACAGCGTCGACCTGTCCATCTACTCTTGCTTTCTCCCGCTGCAAAAGGAGCGCTGCCAGGGGTGGCTGGTTGGCTACCACCTTTGGGGAGGAAGGAGGTGGCGTTGCTATAGGGGCAGCGGAGGAAAGTTGGACCTGCTGCACCTTCGATCCCCAAACGGGTCTTACGCGAGGGAACCTCCATGTTTTGTCCCAGCCTGCCCCCCACCCTCCCCGAGAGTCGAGGGGAGGGGGGTCGAGGAGGGAGGAGAAGGAGCAACAGGCGCGGAGCAGAGGCGGCGAACAGGCAGGCAGATGCTTCTCGTCCCCGGCCTCGCCACTGCACGGCGTCTTCCAGGAAGAGGCGCCTGGTTCTGGGGCGAGAAGCTGTGAGGGCTCGATAAAGCTGGCCGCTATCGGGACGTCGCAGGCAAGCAAAGAGCGCCCGGCAAAGGAGGAGCTGCGGGGGGAAGCAGAGTCGCGGGCACATCTCCAAAACCCAGCCGGGAAGGAGGAGGAGGAGGAGGGGACGGAGAACCAACCCAGAGGGGCGTGGAGACCCGGGCCTCCCCCTCCAACCCTGCTGGAAGCCGCTTGTGCGCTCGGTGGCGTCGCTGTCCAGGAGGACGGAAAAACTGCTGGCCTCCCGGGTGCCGCTTCTGGAGATGTAGCAAAGGTAGGAGAGGGAGGGGAGCCCAGAAGGATAAGGTGAAGCGGGGCATTTGGGGAAGGGACGGGAGGGCGGGGTTTAAACCTGCTGGAGTCCGGTGCCTTACCTGGAACTTTGTGTGTGTGTGTGTGTGTGTGTGTGTGTGTCTTGAATTGACCCAGGTCAGGAGAAACTGGCGTAGGATCCCAGGCTTTTTTAAATTTAAGGACGTGTTTGATAGAGAGAGAGACAGAGAGAGAAGCAGTCCGGCTGGCTTATGGAGACAACTCTTAACTCTGCTTTAAGGCGGCTTTCTCCAAATTTCAGCACCTCAGTGGGATCCTCTGAGCTAGCTAGCCAGCCATAGGGACTCACCGGAAAAGACAAACGCCATATATTAAAAGAGTTTCTTGCTGAATGAAAATCCAGCAAGAATAAAGGTAAAAGGGGGGGGGGAAACTCCGTGTTTCATTGGATAACAAAAAAAAACAAAAAACCAAAAACAACCCTGCCAACATAGAAATGCCTTTATAGCAATTTATAGTGAGGCTACAGTTTGGAAACTGTATACAGTCCTGGTCACCACATGTCAGACATGATGCTATAGATGGGGAAGGATGCCAACAAAGCCAATTAGAAGGATGCCTGGTGATTAGATTGGCTCTCCTTCAAAAAGACTAAAAGGGCTGGCTTTTTAGGATATCTCGTATGGAAAAGAAGGGAAGCTATTTAACAGCCCATGAAAGGGGGTTTGGGTGATATGGAAAATGTTTTTAGAGCCAAGTTGTCCTTCCTCACAGTGTGAGAACTTGAAGCATCACTGGACACTCAGAACTGAAAGCAAAGAAGAAGGAATTCTTTGCACAACCTAAATTAAAGCGTGACGTTTGCTAGCATCAGATAGATGTTAACTTAGGTGGTTTTAAAAGAGAACAGAAAACATTCTTGGAAAACAGGCTAGGAATGGCTGGTAGACTTGATGATTGTTTAATGCCTATAGAATGATGAGCATTGTACGTAATACTAACTAGTAGGAAGGGAGCAAAGATGGGAAGACCAACTTCTTCTGGTCTGCACTTGGTTGGAAACTAAGCAATGTCAAATGTTGGACTTTCTTATATTCTTTATATTCTTATATATTTTTTACATTCTGGGCCCCTTGAACAAACATTTTGTTTCTCTGCTTTTGCTGCTCAGGCCTCAAACATAAACCTCCACCAAAGAAACTGAGCTAAACTCTTCCATAAACTCATTTCCAAGTAAATATGCCTGAGACCACATGCCTTTCCACGTCATGCTAAGCTTGAAGGTGTATTGACCCTGATGGGCTGCAGAAGGATGCGCTGGAAATCACAGAAAAATTATTATTATTAGTATGCTTAAAATAGACTGTCGGGTCATATTTATTTTGCTTCATGCAGGAATATTTATTATTCACCCCTTTAAAAGATGAGAAACCAACGCTAATTACAGATGTGATCCAGTGGCAAACCAGTGTATTTCTATGCCAAAATATTTTTCACTGAGTTTCATAGTATTTGTTGTTAGGTAAATGGGTATAGGATTGCAGCAGCAGTACAGAAAAAGGTCATGTAATGGTGGTTCCAACATCATGTTTAATCACAGTTGTGTTAACTATGATTAGTTGAAAATACTACAAGTCAGGAACAAAAGAACATGTCCACACACGAAGGTCCTATTATGCACATGAATTTTCTTAACTAATTGGATTGGGGTATTTATTTATGTATAAAATTTATAGGCTGCCTATCTTGACTCAAGGTTAGATAAGGGCCTACATAATTCAAGGAGGGGTTGGAGTTGATTTTCTTATTGCTGCATAGGGATTCTAGACTGATCCCTCTTTTAATTCCAACCCCAGGTTCTGGCACACCTTCTACACTACAGTTGCTTAGCTTCACATAGCATGTGAAGCCAAAGCAACATCAGACTAAACGTGGATTTGGTTTCTTCAAATCCAGACTAGATTAAATTGGAGTTGAAAGGTTGGTAGGTTTGGCATTGTCTTAATATGTTGTGTCAAATGGGCTATTCATTTGGTTAGGTAAAACATTTTATATAAACATCAGGATTTTTTCAGGATGAATCATAACAGGCAAGATGGCAGGTATGTCATTGTTATCAAAGCCCAACCCTTTTGTGGGCATGGCTTGGATTGCAACATTACATCTGCCATCTTGTCAAACTTTGATTCCTCCCTACAATCATCTCTCTGTGTAAACACAGCAGTTGTGCTAGCTGGGTTTGTGGGAGGTTGTTGTTATGGTTTAGTGATACTGAATAGTCTTAGCTAATGCAATTATGGAAATACACAGAGATTTCAGTTGTGGAACCAGCCCGCAATGGCAGATCAGGGATATACCATTCTGTTATTTTTAGCTAATATACCACATGGAAATTTGTGAGGCTTGCTGGCAAAACTTGGCAAAATCTTTCAGACAGACAGCTCAACTCAGGATGGTTTGACTAGTCTTTACATCTGAATTCAGCTTAAGGCCCTTTGACACACAACATGCTTGGCTAGATAAAAGTATTGTGGATCAGGAAGAAGTCACAAAAACAGCTGATTCACCTCTGTCAACATGAAGCTGTAATTCCGTCTTTATACTAGCTGAATGCTAACACTTCCCTTATTTTAATGGACTTTTCCCGCTTTGCCTTGTATGCCTGTTGATATAACTGATACCTCTGCCCTGAGAAACCCTGACTCTCAACTCCCAGAGAAATCTCAGTTTCATCCTAGAATGTAGATCTGTTTAATATAATGAAACGTCTATGTTGAAACAAAATGTATGGCACACTAATAAAGCAATTATAGACTGAAATACACACACACACACACAGACACGCATGTGTGCATGCACACAGAAACACACATATGGTTTCCTCAACTTAGTGTTCTCCAGATGTGTAAAACTAATTGCCAAAAATTTCCAAATCAACAGCTGGCTGGGGGATTATGACAATTGAAATTGAACACAACGGCTGGGTTTGCACAAAGCATTGGAGCTAAAAGACTGGGAAATCTATTTTTCAGTATATTATGGAAACTGGATCGTTGTCTTAGCTTTTGAATGAACCAAGCTATGAAGTGCTTGAAGTGTTAATATGACTTCCCCCCCCCATTTGGGCATACTGTGTTTTGTTCTCCTGCGGGTAGAGGTGTGTAGATTGTATTGTGTGAATTCAGTCACTTGGAGAACAACAGAACGAACAACGTTTAAATTTTTCCCCACATTCTTCCCACCTGAACAATTGCAATAATGGCAGAGTGGTTGGTGGAAATACTTGGAGAGGCAGTAAGCAGCCCTGGTAGGTCATGCAGAGGATTTTTGAACTTGTATGCAAGAAGAAGGAAGCCAACACAGAGAATAGCATAAGTAAATATGGAGATGCCGCCATAGTGGTATGTTTCAGAATGGTTTTTCTGAGGGAGAAATTACTCCTAAAGGAGGAGAGGTGAGCTTTCAGGGGAGAAAGACAACTTCGTAAAGGCAGATGCTTATCCAGGGGTGGAGGCAGAAGAGATTTGGCCCTGAACCCTGCGGTGGGTTGCTGGATGTTCCCAGAGGTTCGGGAGAATCTCTAGCTAAGATTCTGTGCAGTTCGGAGAACTCCCAAATCTCACTCTTGGCTGGCCCCGCCCACCCTGCCCCTCCCAGGAGTCCCCACGCGGCCCATTTTGGATGCAGGTAAGTGCATGGCGTGCGTGGGGGCTCAGAGAGGGCGAAAAATAGGCCTACTGGAAGTTTGGGAAGGCCAGAAATCGGTCTGTTTCGACCTCCAGAGGGCCTCCAGAGCCTGGGGAGGCCGTTTTCACCCTCCCGGAGGCTTGAGGAAAGTCTCCAGAGCCCAGGGAGGGCAAAAACACCCCCCGCCATGGTGTAGGAAGGAGACTAGGCCATGCTCACCATGGCAACGCCCAACCAGCAACCCCTTGCTACAATTTTTGAAGCCCACCCCTTCCTGAACCCATTGTCTCTATTAAACAGGGAAGCTGCAGAGAAGGGTAAAAGAAAGAAATAGGAACAGTTCACTGTATGAATTAAGCTGCCATTGCTAGGAGATCCAGGATTTAGCTTTGTCTCGTATTTAAGGAGAGAGTCCCTTATTTAGTATTAATCGTAGTGTTCCTTTTTCCTCTGCATGGCAAGGACAGTTTATTGTGATAAATGAAGTGGATAGTAATCCCCAAATACTTATTCATCTTAAATGTGTTAGTCTTTAGGGTATCATATGACTCTCTGTTGTTAAAAAAAACCCACAGAGCTCATTTATCAGTTTCTTGCCTGCTCTTACATTTAGCTTGGATTTCTTTGGATGATGACTGTACCAAGCTTCAGTCCTTTAATCTAAT
The DNA here is from genome assembly GCA_032467955.1 of Pseudoxenodon macrops. Lineage (NCBI taxonomy): Eukaryota > Metazoa > Chordata > Lepidosauria > Squamata > Pseudoxenodontidae > Pseudoxenodon > Pseudoxenodon macrops. Next base: position 245,691 of record JANHFT010002069.1, read on the forward strand.
TTACTTCTAGCTACAAACCACAAAGAGTCTAGTACCTGGGCCTCCAACATGGCACCTGCTAACATGTCCCTTGTTCCAAGGGTGGGTTCTAACTTACCTCACCACCGGTTCACTGCCTCCCACGTCACATGGGCGCGCCTTTTGGGCACGCGCATGCGCAGTAGAAAAAAAAATCCATTTTTTTTAAAAGGCCAAAAACAAGATGGCGATGCATGTGCAGTGCTGGGAACTTGGCTTCTGTGCATGCGCAGAAGAAGAAAAACCCGGAAACATTTCCCCCAAAAAACTTTAAAAAAAAAAGATGCTATCGTCCACGGACCAGAATCGGCTCTGTGATGTCACCAGCGGCTTACTATCTACTCTATAGAACCAGTCCTAACTGGTAGGAACCCACCTCTGCCTTGTCCCCTGCCAGTTGCCCATCCTGCTTAATTTTATTTATGTTTAATTCTTACAAGCACAAATGGGAAGAGAACATGTTATAAAGCAGAGCATCTGCTACTTGCTAAGACTGCATTGCTGTTACTGTTACTATTAGACTTCTCATTATTCCTATCACCATCTCCTCCCACTTATGACTGCAGGACTGTAACTTGTTG
>JANHFT010002069.1:246389-276641 GCA_032467955.1 Pseudoxenodon macrops
CAGAACGAGTATGTGCAAATATGGTCCATTCAGAGTCCAAGACTAAATATACAGCAAGAGTTATTTAATGAAGGCTGGTCTATACCTGGGCTGATTTACAAGGATAAAATCTGATCTTAAATAAGTTGGAGGGACACTAAGAAATATGACAGAATTCAAAATGCATATATAAAACCAACATTATTTATAGGGCACATATGTAAACTCTTAGATATGATGTAGAGGCAGAACAAATTAAAACTGCATAGTAAAACAGATGCAAAACTTTAAAGAATCAGCAGCAAGGTTTTAGTATTAAAAATAAATTATTTTCATGTTACAAAATAATTCATGACTGCAACTTCTTATCAATATCATACTAAGCATCAACTAAAATTTAAGCAACTCTATGTTCATGTATATTTTAGAAATTACGGTATATTTAGCATTGATATGCATTTTCTATTTTGAAATTTATATTTTAATTTTTTAATCATCACATTTTAATTTTTATTAGTCTTTGATTTACAACTTTTTAGTGACCATTCAAAGTTACAATGAAACTGAAAAAAGTGACTTATGACCATTTTTCACACTTACAACTATTGCAGCATTTTCATGCTCACATGATCAAAATTCAGATGCTGGACAACTGTTTCATATTTATAATGGTTCCAGTGTCCCGGGATCATGTGATCACATTTTGCGACCTTATGACAAGCAAAGTCAATGGGGAAGCCAGATTCCCCTAACAACTGTGTTACTATAACAACTGCACAGATTCACTTAGCTGTGGAAATTTTGGGCTCTGTGGAAATTTTGGGCTCAATTGTGGTCATAAGTCAAGGGCTACCTGTTTATAGACACTGGATTACAGTAGTTATTATTTGTGTTCTACAATGTATCATTTGTATTCTGCAAGAAAACAATTCATGTGTTTTAAAAGGTAAAGAGGAAAAGAAAAAAAGAAAATGGATACCCTTTCTATACATTTAGTTAACATCATAGTTTAAAAAAAAGCAGAGTTCAAAGGGGAAAAATCCAAATTGAACTAAACACATAATTGAAGCATGAGCAATAGAAAAGTCTTCTGACGGTAAAAAACAAAACAAACCACCAGCTTTTCAAAATCAAAAGATCTTTCTTACAGAAGGGATTAATTTCTATTTTTAAAGGTTTATACAAATATACATATCATTTACAGTTTTTGATATGGAGCCAACTGGGAATATGATGTTTCCCTCTTACATAGTTAGGTTTTTTTCCCCAACAAAAATTATTTAATTTATCAAAAATCACCCCTTTACTTTTGAGGTGGGATTTGTTTGCAAAAACTAAAGTCAATGTTGAAACCAACAGGGTCTATAATCAAGAGATTTCTTTCTATTAATCTTGCCTTGAACTAACAAAGTGTGCAAACACTACAGTCAGTTCCTCACAGAACTGAATCGGTGTACAATTCACCAGGCACAGCTAGCGCAACCATGGGGGTTTGCAGGGGGGCAAATACCTGAATATGTAAGCTGATGACCTCATGCAAATGCAGTAACTTACAGAGTTGTGTGAAATGTTGGGATCCAAATATATATACAGGGTGCATTAAAAGGATAATATTTCTCCCTTCACTTGTCATCATTTTTACATCATGATGGTTTGCTGCAGATGTGACTACAAGCTCAATTCGTTTTTCAGTTCTCACACTCAAACTAGTTAAAAATTCAAGATTGTCATAGTGAGCCAGTTTTAAACTTGCCATTTTGAATGATATCAGAGACTTTGCTAACTCCAAATAATCTATTTTGGCAATTAATGGCAATTTCATGTATGCATAGCATTTTCCATTTGTTAAAGTGGGGGGGAGGAATATATACATAATATATTGCCCCTAGTATTTCTTTAGAAAAAAGGTTGGTGGTGGAAATATTAATTTGCATTCATAAAATAAAGAGTGCAAATAATTATAAAGTAGTCAGACTTCTTTAACCAAATCAACATTAGTTAATGGTTGAAATCATAACTTTCTTCTTGAAATAATTTCTACAATTCTGCTAGTTATTAGGAAATAGGAACTACATCAAAACTAAGCAGTGTTGTCAAGTCTGTCCTGCCTGGCTCATGAATGCAATAATAGAAAACCTAAGAGACTCATTTTTTTTCCATCACAGCAATACAGGCAGTCCTCAACTTATAACAGTTCATTTAGTGATCAACACTGAAAAAAGTGACTTATGACCATTTTTCACGTTTATGACCATTGCAGCATCCCAGTGATCACATGATTTACATTCAGATGCTTGACAATTGGTTCATATTTATGACAGTTGCAATGTCCTGGGGTCATGGGATCATTTTTTGCAACCTTCTGACAAGCAAAGTCAACGGGGAAGGCAGATTTACTTAACAACAGTATTACTAACTTAACAACTGTACTGATTCACTTAACAACTATGGCAAGAAAAGTTGTAAAATGGGGGGGGGGAATTCACTTAACAAATATCTCACTTAGCAATATAAACTCTGAGCTCAATTGTGGTTGTAAGTCGAGGACTACCTATACATATGATAGAAAACTTGAAACCAACATTAGTCTTGGATCTCACTTGGAAAGATCCGATGTTGCATGGAAGCTGGCAGCTTCAACATTAACAGAATGGAAAGTGGACATTCTGTCAACGTCTTGGTTGCAAGCCAAGGAAAGACATATGGTTTTCAAAATATAAGATATTCCCATCCCTCTGACACATCACTGGACTAAGGGAGTAATAGATGCCTAGCAAAAAGGTATCACATATGAAGTTTGTTTGGAGCCATGTTGGCACAGTGATTAGAATGCAGTGCTGCAGGCTACTTCTGCTGACTGCCTGCTGTCAGAATTCAGCAGTTCGTCTCATCAAGCTCCAGGTTGACTCGGCCTTCTATCCTTCTGTGGTCGGTAAAGATTGTTGGGGCAATATGCTGACTCTGTAAATCACCTAGAGAGTGCTGTAGAGCAGTATATAAGTCTAAGTGCTATTGCTGTTGCTATTATTTTATCCAACCTATACTTTATATACTGTATGAACTAGTATTTGAAGCAGTGTTTCTCAACCTTAGCAACTTTAAGATACATGGACTTCAATTTCCAGAATTACCCAGGCAGGATGGGTTGATGTTGAAGCTCTATCAATGTATTATAGCTCTGCTTCTGACTGGACTCAACAACTGTAAAAGTCAGCAAAAATAATTTATTTTATTTTCCCAGGATTGAGTCACAGTAAACAGATAAAAAGGGTACAAAACAAATGTATTCTTTCTCATCTGAGCAAATATAGAACACTATTTTTCCTTAAAAAGAGGAGAAACATCAAATAAATCAAATGTAGCACTTTTGAGGTGCTTAACATTTTTGTGAGAAAATGTCACTCGATAAAACTGGACAATTGATGTTTTGTGCATGCTATCAAAATATTATTAAATATTAAGTTTAATAATTCAGTGGCATGTGTAATAGGAATAGGAATCATAATGTGCATGGCTATCCAATTCCTTGGAATAAGATGGTAAAATACATTTTAATATGCATCATAATGAAATTTATCATGCAGTTTTCTATGTCAAATGGAATGTTCTAAGCAATCTGAAAGTTTATGCAAGTTGCTTTTGCACAAGTAGTTTATTTTCCATTAAGATTCTTAGCAGGTTAGTTTCTCCAGCTTATTGTAGCAATTAATGCTATATTATTGGGTATTTAGCACTCCCTGCAGGACAAGAGAGGTATTCCAAATAATTCTTATTACCTGTCATGCAAATAATATGCATGGGATATATTACCGGTAAATAAAATTCTGAAAACTTAATGCTTGATATATTTTTAATAACTGCTTATAAATTTAATTTTATATTCTAATTTATGTAAGATTTTTTTGTACAAATATTAATGACAACTAATGAATGTTTCACTTTTACTAGTTATTTTTGTGAGAAATCAGTTCCAAATGTAATGAAATGAAAACCATAAAGACCCTAAATTTGAAAAGTATATTTTCTTGAGTGTAATATTTGACAAGAACAAAGGACTCTCTCCATAATTTTTTAATCAATTAAGTTACACAAAACAGAAGCAAAGCACTGGAATATACCTATTCAAGAGTTTCACATCCTGCAGCATTACAGATGCCTTACTCTGAAAGGGTAAATTCAGGCACAGAGATGTGAAGTTCCACATTCTGATCAATATATACAGTACATTCAGCATGTTTAACATTTTTTGTGAGAAATATAAACAATTAGTACCTTCTAGTCCTCAGAGCTTTCAGCATATATTTAAGAAAGATTTATCAAGTATATAGGGGCAAAACTATAATATTAAAATACAAGCCATTCTGTACTGCTGACTTTATAAAGCTATTTATTAGAAATTGGCTATTTGTGGGTATAAAAACTTACAATGAAAAGCCCTCGTATCATTTTTTGGAACTAAAGAATAGCTTCTTTTCAACATGTCTCCTATTGACATCTATAAACAAAACACAACACAAAACCTAACCAGGATTTCTTTAAAAAAAACCTGTGAGCAGCCTGAAAATAAAAAGGCTGAAAAAACACTTTTTCATAGTCGGGAAATTGTAAAATGTATTTTGTTTAAAGCTTTTTAAGTCCACTTGAGAATCGATTCTCAAAGGAATACCTAGAAACAATTTAGAATCTGATGCCACTTGGCAGTTTTAGACAATATGGTACAAAAACAATTCGGCTTTCAGTGATAGCTAATTGGTCTAAAGTACATCCTCCAGTAATAATTCAGAAGAAATATTTCAGATCTTGTACAAACTCTGCATCCACTATTCAGAAAAACAGTCTTTTTTTTTCCAGGCTTCTGTAGAGACCTGAAACAAAATGGCTATTTGAAAGGATCGATTCATCAACATTAATGTGATTTTAAAGCAGCCGCATTGCTTTTTAGGCTCACATGCAAGAATTAAATACGCTGAGTTACTTAAAAAAAAACCACATCAGAAAGATGGCATAAGGTTTGAATCATTTCTGTAATTTGCACAGCCCTAGTAAAGAATAGTCAGTCAGTCAGTAAACAAATAAGGAGTATAGTATCTACCACAATGTACTGTATTAAGGAAAAGCACTGTGACTTTGAATGCAGGTCTTGGAATTATAGTTTAATTCAGCAGTTCCCAAGCTGTGTGCAGTTAACAAATTCACAGGGGCATCATGGAATATTTTAAATTTGTGCTCCATTTATTTGCAAAGTTGGGGTTTGCAACGTCCAAACATTGTGAAGCTGATTTTTTGGCAGTTGCTATGAAAAAAGCAGGTATTGTGTGAAAATCAATGTAGAACAGGAAATGAGGGTGGAGGAATCCAATCTGGTTTCAAGATTTGAGAAGTTGTGTGCTCAAACATACACAGATTCCTTTACTAATTAATTGTGGTTATTTAAGAATAATTTTTTTAAATCCTTGGAATTTATGGGTATTTTGTTTTCAAATGACTATTAAGTTGTTAGGACCAGGGGTGGGTTCTAACTTACCTCGCCGCCGGTTCATTGCCTCCTGCACTGCATGGCCGCGCCGTGTGGGCATGCCGCACGGGTGTGCCACGTGGGCGCACGCCTGCACAGTAGACAAAATTCCAAAAAAAGGCCAAAAACAAGATGACGATGCATGCACAGTGCCGGAAACTCGGCTTCTGTGCATGTGCAGAAGAAAAAAAAAAACAGGAAAAAATTCAAATAACTTTTTTTTTTTCTAAAAAAGAAATTCTAAAAAAAAGATGCCGGAGTCCACGGACCAGAACTGGCTCCGTGACATCACCAACAGCTTACTACCTTCTTGGTAGAACCGGTCCAAACTGGTAGGAACCCACCTCTGGTTAGGACATAAAATCTTACCGTCTGAACCTAATTACTTAATAAATGAAATGGTTAAAATATTTCCTTTGGTCTAGAGCTGATATGAAAAATTACTGAAACACTAATGGTCAAGACAGTTTGAAAATATCTGGTTTAGTTGATGATATTTAAACAGAATATAGTTCTATCAAATGGTTCCTGCTACTGGGGGGAGGCGGGAGGGGGGAGGGTTGAAATAAGAATTCAATTGTTGCAACAATTTTTCTTGAAATTCATGAGGAGAAAAAAGGCACTACATCTTCTCAAATGCCAGAATTCATGTTTCTTAGCAAGGTACATATACTCAAACAACTTTAACAATACTTAATAGCAACAGTTATAAATGTATACATTTGTGACTAGGACAATACAAGCTTATGTCCTCTCAACTGTTGAGAAAACTGTAACAGTATTTGCAATTCCTTTTACTTCTAGTCAATAAAGACGTCAAGGTAGCTTAAACCAATATAAATAATTGTTTTTAAGAATAATTTAAAGCAATTCATCCATTGAAAGTAAGCACAGATATTTTATACATTTTCTACAAAACCATACATTGGCAATTAACATTCAGAAACATGATTTCACTTAAGCTTAAGGGTGTTGTACTGAAAGTCTGTCCCTACTAAAAAAAAACAATTCAGAAAGAAAGCTGAATATTTGAGATAATTTTAACATAAATTAAAAGTACAGATCAAATTGAACAAGTTTACTTTTTTAGATCTATATGCATGCACAAAAATCCATTATGGAAAATGACAATTTGTTACTTCATGTTTAAAATGTTTTGCTGTATTTCCAGATGCTTTACCCCAACTGAAATTTCTAACACACTTATTTATATGACTCATTGATTCCAATGTGTTCACTAGTGACTGTATTTTAGAAATACAATATAATTGTCTCATGAATTAGAGGAATTTATCACAGAATGAATACATTAACAGGGAAGGCATCGTGCTAGATTTCAGATATCTGGAGTATCTGAGTAATTCCCTAAATACAAAGTATATATTTCTGCTCCCAATGCCCCAGATTGATTATTCTCCAAGACAACCATTCAGAAAGTTCATACTGGAATCTGTCTCATCAGCCATTCAACTAGCAAATGATAACTTCCCTTTCTGAAAAGGATCTTTATATAACAATTTCTGCTTCCACCTCTATTGTCATCAAAGTGTGGCCTGCTATCTCTTCAAAGTCTCCTTGAGCATGTCAGTTTGGAACTGAGAACCTTATATAGTTCAGCTTTGATAAGTTGGAGAATAGTCTGGCCGCCTAGTTTTAATAATTTTTGGCTTTGGTTTCTTGGCAATTTCCATTGTTTCTTCTGACTCAAATTCCTCATTGCTTTCACATACATGGACCACCACGCTAGGAGTAGTTTCAGTTGCAGCATGAAGTTCATACTGAGCTCCTAAAATGTATTTAAAAAACAGTAATAAAAGTACACTTAATAACACATACAATTTTCCAATTGAATTTATTGCATATCGCCATTGATTAAAACAGTCACAACATGATGAGGTATATAATACCTAACTGCTTGGCTTTCTGAATCTAGAATGCTGCTCCCAGATTTCCAATAGAGAATTTGGAAATATCTAACATCTTCTCAATTTTGATAGAACAAAATATTCTCTTTTATTACTTCTGAGTTAAGAATTGCACTAGAACTGACTGAATTAATTTTATCATATGAATCTCATTTTTCTCCCCCCTTTTTTATTTTATTTTAATTAAAGTTTCTTACTACATTATAACTGACTCATTATTTCTCCTTTTGTTTGTTTTACTTCACTAATAAAGATATTAAAAATAGGCCAAAAAAAGTTAAGTTTTCCATTGCTAGTTCCTGATTGTTTCATTCCTTAGTCCTTTTCTTAATTAATTATTTTAAATTATTCTAAACATAAATATGATATGACTTCTAGGGTCATACATACCTTGAAAGTGATTAAATTTTAAAGGAGGGCTTATTTATTTACCTTAAGCTTTTAACAATTTTTAAAAGAAGTTACACAGGAAGCTAAAAACATTATGGAAAAGCATTTTACTGATGCATTCCCCTTTTTCCATTCATTTGTTTCCCCAATCTAATTATGTGTACTACAAATTGAATATTTAAGGTTATTGCTTGTATATATAACATGAATTTGAGTTATTAAGAATTCAGATTTAAAATGTCTTACCTGGTCCTAATTTGGAAATTGCATATAAAAGATCATAATTAATAGCAGGTCTAGCATCATCTGCTTGTTCCCAACCAACAGGAGGAGAAGTTGGAGGAGAAATCAGGAATTGTTTCTCTGGATCAGGTGGTGCTAAGTGTGTAGTTCCAATATGCAATCTCTATAAAGTTATAAAAAAAATGCATTCCTATGATTACTATGACCGTTATATGAAATGAAATGAAAAAGATGGCATGCATATGGTTGGCTGTTTTGCACATCACCTCACTTCTATTTATAAAAAGAGCTGGATCATATTTTAGGCTTTTGTACCAGCTTGAAAGAGTGATGCCATTGCTTTAAGGAATCTACTCATTAAAGTGACTCTTACAGCAGTGGCAACTATCTCTTTGTGTGAAAAACTTGAAAAGATCAGGCTCATATAATGCTGCTGGGCTACTCATGGATTGAGTATGCATAAGACAATAAATACTCAAGAGATAAAAGAACAGAATCTTCACAATATTAAGAATAGAGCATCATAACTTCAGTTAAAAACCTGACTAATTAAATAAAACTTCAAAAATATAAAAGGTTTGAGCATTCACACGAAATCATAAGTTAATGAGAAAAGGCTATGTAGGTTTTATGCAAACAAATACTTTGAATTTGGCTTGGTAACAAGACCGGCAATTAGTCCACTTCCTTTAAGCAGATATACAGTATATGTTCAAGCAACTTCCTCTCCTTCAGTCTTTGGTACTTAGCTGTGGCATCTCGGCCAACTTTATAGGCCGCTTCATATAAAGCTCATCTTCAGATTAACAGCTCACAGATCAATCTGACCAAGTCTAAAACTAAACCTTGGTGCTGCTCTGAAAAAATTACTCTTTTCCACTTGTCCCTTCATGGGTAATGATTATTCCAAGAGCAACCCCAGACTCAGAAGGAATGCAATCCTGCCAAGAATGGGCAATCTCTCTAATTTCATAGAACTTCTAATTTAATAATACCTTCAACTTGTTTTCATTCAGCATCAGCTTACTGGCTCTCACTCAACCTACCACTGCATCCAGATGCTGATCAAATGACTGTATAATACATTTGTGTTTACATAATCAAGAGAAGCAGAGGTGGGCATCCTCATGTTAACTCACTCCAAATCTCAAAAAAAAAAGATGATGATCTTGGCCACCTATTTCATACAGATATTAAATATTATTAAGAATAAAATGTGACCACACAGAAATTTACAGATTAATTGTCCTGTGGCTGTAATATAATCATCCAACATTATCTTCTATATTGAATAATGTTGTTGTAAGAACTAGGCAAAAGCCGTTGAAAAACAAATGAATCCTACAGTCAAAGAGAAGACAACTGCTAGAACAACATTTTCCTCGAAACATGACCTTATAGGTACTAATGGTACATTGTGACGTGAGTTCACAATCTACAAAGCTGTTCTAGAAGAATGTCATATTAATCACTGAGGTTGAGGAAGATCAGTAAGAATGGGAGACATTACAGGTCAATGGCAAAGACTGATTCAGCTCCACATCCAGCCTGCATGCTAAGGTTGCTGATTATGTTTTTTGTAGAAGACTCTTGTCCTCTCCCATAGCAAGCATGGAAACCCAGTTAATCTTATTATTAGCAGTTAGTAATGGAAATTACAGATCAGTATCTTTACATTTGCTTATTTAGAGGACAATTCAAGCTAGAAAAACAATTCCAAGAGCAAAATAGTGATTTTGAAATAGATCACCAGGACCAACAGACAAGAACATATCAATTTGATAACTCATTTTGGTTATAGCACATTTCTATTTTAAAAAGCATTCTAGATTACATGACCCCTTAGCAATTCATGCAGTACTCTGACCCTCCCACTTCATGCCATAGGTGACTTTTGTTTCCCATTATTTGTAAATGGAGTCTAAACAATATTATCTGTAGTGAATACTTTTGCAAATGTACAAATTGTCTTGTGGTAGATTTTTTGTTATTTTCCCATTTATTTGGGCTTTTGACCATGTATAATTTATTGCCTTTGTTCTTGTATTTTAATATTAATTTTATTACTTCATTGCTTGTGTTACCTAAAGAATATGTGTTGTTAAGTAGCCTATATAAAAACAAAAACATTCAGGTATACTTATGTCCTAATTTAAATCCTGAGATCACATCAAGCTCAATTTTCCTACTTTTTTAGATATACTCTTAGGGATGAACTGTAACAATTCTGCATCTCCCAGAATCCATAATTTATTAAATAATTTTTAATGGCCAGCGTTTATTTCAATTCCTGAAGCTCTACTTACAAAAGTCTCTATTAATATCACTAGAGAATCAATAAGTAGCGTATTTTTCGGACTATAAGATGCACCGGTGTATAATATGCATTAAGATTTCAAAGAAGTAAGTAAGAAAAAAAAGGTTTTTGTCTTCCCCGTCCAAGGAGCACTCTGCAGGCCTCCCAAACCCTATGTGCACCCTGTTTTTTTTGCAAAAATGGGCCTATTTTTCACCTGTTTTTGCAAAAAACAGGGTATGCAGAGGGTTTGGGAAGCCTGTAGAGTATTTCTGTGGGCTGGGGGAAGGCAAAAACGACCCTGTTTTTGGGGAAAACGGCCCGTTTTTCGCAAAAACAGAGTTTGCTTTAAAATATCAGCAAATCAAATAAACCGTACATATGATAGATGAAGAGATGCATGCAAACTAGATAGAAATACCGGCAAGTGAAACTTAGTTATAAATAATGTAAGTTTCACTGATTTCTAGCTCATATATTGTGTAGGCATGATGTATTCTAACTGCAGTACAGTAGAGGAATGGGAAACTAAGCAAAAAATAAAAATATAAGAACTGTTTAAAAAGCTATTAAAGTATAACTGGTTAGATTACCTTGTCTTACCTGAGCAAAATATAGTTTAATTTCCTTTCCAAGAAATTCTGTCTTGTGTAATCGAATTTTAACCTCAGCTGCTGATAAAGGATTGCTGAAGTTCAGCCTTATTCTTTTAAAACTCTTGAAATAATGAAAGGTGACATCTTTGTCATATGTTCTAAACAGAGCTTCAAATCTGCCCTGAAAAATAAACATATGAACAGTTAACATTCCTGCCTATCATTTATTGATTTATAAACAAAGATAGAAATACGGTATTTCAATACAGTTTCATTTTCTGAATTAAGTACAATTCATAAATAATGCATTTACAAACCAAAACACAAGCACATTTTCTGCATACTTGGGTTCTTGTGCCTCTAAAGGTGTGATGGCAAACCTATGGCACACGTGCCCAAAGTGGCATGCGAAGCCATGTCACCCGGCACGCACGGCCTTGCCTGTTTGTCTTCCAGGTTTCTGGCAGACATGTGTGTGTGATGATTAACTATCCTTTGTGCGTGTGGCAGTGCCAAAAACCATTGTACGCATGTGTGCTAGCCAGCTGATTGTCTGGTGCGCATGCATGCCAAAACCCAGAAATTTGGCTTTTCCGGAGTGTGATTCCTTTGCATGTGTGGCAGTGCTGAAAACCAGTCTGCACATGCCACCGGCCAGTTGATCATCAGGCGGGCATGCGCGCTGGGACCCGGAAGTTCAGCTTTTCCAGACAAGTGCGTGCACGTGTGTGTGACGTTTTCGCATGACCTTTTCGAAAAGGTTTGCCATCACTGGTCTAAAGTTTTGAATACAGCTACCAAGACATTGCACAATTGTTGTTACTGAATTATAATTTTAATGTAAGAGAAAATGGTTCATATTGGTAACTACAACCACCCCACCTGAAATTTCACTTGCTATGTATATTAGTGCAAAGAAGAGCCATGTTCTCAAGATAGATCAGTTTGTAGTGACAAAGAAAAAGTTACATGACAATCCTCTGGGAGGGGCAACTGAGGAGCAGCTCAAAATTCTGTGACTGCCCCATTCTAAGTTCCCCTCTCTCCCTTCCAGTTGAATGACTCAGAGCATATGCTTCCTGTCCTGTGGTTTTCAGTGGACACAGGCAAAAACAGCAGACACAACCCAACAGGAAAGCAGAAACACATATGGATATAACACAATACAATAGTGTATAGAAGAAGGACTAGAAAGAATCTAAAAAGCCATGTTCTGCATGCTTTTCCTACTTTGTTTTATCTTAAGAACATTTTTGTTCTTAAATTGCACACACCTTTGTTTTTAACTAGGTAAAGGCATCCATTTTAATTATACATGAACATCGATAAGGTATGGGCTACTACATACAAACGTAATCAGAATGCGGAGAAAGACACTCCTTTCCTTGCAAACTAGTGACTCTACAACTCATTGCATAACGTAATTTTGTTTGTTTGTTTCTAAACTGTTACAGTTGCAGGGTAGGGAACAGATCAAATTCAGAATCACTGGGAGGAATCCTCCAATTATGTTATCCATAGTAGCAATAGCAATAGCACTTAAGACTTATATGCCGCTTCACAGTCCTTTTACAGCCCTCTCTAAGCGGTTTATCGAGTCAGCACATTGCCCCCAACAATCGGGGTTCTCATTTTACCCACCTCGGAAGGGTGAAAGGCTGAGTCAACGTTGAGATAGTGAGAATCGAACCCCTGGAATGAGCACTGCTGCAGTACTGCATTCTAACCATTGTGTCACTATGGCTCTTACAGTATCAGAATAGACAAATGCTATATGATTATTCCATGATTTAGCAACAATCACAAAAATCCCCCCACAAGCTATTGAATTGAATTGAAATATTTTAATTTTTAATCTTGGGATGGCCAGAAGAATGGGAAAATAAGGCAAAATATATACTGGTGTTATTTAATACCACTACTATCAATACTATTGCATAATTTCCTTTGGAAGATTATCTGTTTGGCAGGGCTGCAAATTTTACCTATATCATCCAATTCAAAGGACGCTTATTTCAAAAACAGTAACTAAAGTGTAAAATTTAGCTACATTGTTAGTCATATAAATAGCCATTAGCATTATAATATATAAAAGAAAACTAAGCTATACTGAATGTGTTATGACATAGACTTTAACAGATCTATGAAAAATGTTTAACAGATATATTTCTGTCACCATCATCCTGTTCCAGGAAAATCAGCAACAACTACAGAGGAAGCTAGCTTCTTCTTAAAAAATCATAACATCTAACTCACTCTTTGTCTTTCCTAGACATCCCTTGGATGAAAATTATATGGCATTTTATTGTCCCCCTTCTTGCTTGCTGTGCAGCTATAGCCAGACCCATAAGATGGGTCTTGCAAGAAGATGGTAATGCTCTTTTCGTTGTATGGACAACTCTAGGGAAAGTACATAGCACATCTCAATCATATGTGCCAATATAAGAAATATGCAAAATTAGTAGATGAAGAAGATGCAGGGTATAACTCAGGGGTGGATTCTAAATTTACCTTGCCGGCGGTTCGCTGCCTCCTGCGCCGTGTGGGCGTGCCGTGCGCATGTGCATGCGCAGTTAAAAAAAAGCCCCGAAAAATTAAAACAAAGAGGCTGAAAACAAAATGGTGATGCATGCGCAGTGCTGGAAAATCGGCTTCTGCGCATGCACAGAAGAAAAAAAATCCGGGAGAAAGAAAAAAAAGCTGAAAACAAGATGGCGATGCATGCGCAGTGCCGGAAAACCGGTTTCTGCGCATGCACAGAAGAAAGAAAACCTGAAAAAAAACATTTTTTGTCGGCGCCCACGGAGCAACAGAACCGGCTCCGTTACGTCACCAGCGGCCTACTACCTACTCAGTAGAACCGGTCTGAACCGGTAGGAACCCACCTCTGGTATAATTTGATATAGTTTAATGAGAATTCTGGGTGCTTCAGTGTCTGCTTAAATGCAAAAAGAACTTCATAAATACAACAGTTGCTGGCCCCCAAAATATAACTTTTACTAGTCTGCCTTCATGTACATAAATCTGCTAACAACTGCCTTTCCTATTGAGTTACTGCTATTGGAATAGCCATTAAAAATATTAAGCACATATTTAACCCACATTTATGTTTCCAATGTTAATAAAAATAGTTGCTATCTTTAAAATTTATAGTGAAAGAACTAGGAGTGGAATTTAGAAGGAGACAGCGTTTTTATATCCTACTTTTAATTCACCAGCAGGAGCAAAAAATAATTATCTCACTTTAGCTAACTTGAAAAATTAATCAGTAACTGAATGATTAGGATTTTTAAAATATTATAGCTTATAAATAAAATATTCAAATCAACAATAAAGTTATTAGCATGGAAGAGATTATTTAATTACATCTTTAAAAAATCATTGTAATTGTTTTAGTAATTATTTTATTTTATTTTAGAATTATTATAATTATTTTATCATTTATATGACAATCTGAACATCCTTAAAAACTAAAACGTTCAGGAAAATGCAAGGCTGTTCCTTTACAACTACAACTATTTGAGGTCCAAGGAATGTAGAAATAGATGAAAGGAAAGACAAAAAGCATAGAGTAAAATATTGGAAATGAAACAAAATATAACATAAAATATGGAAAAATTAGCAACTAAAAAGATTATAATGCTAACCTAATGAAAATAATGTTAAATTCCAAAAATACTGTTCTTGTATATGCTAAAAACTTACAGTTATAATTAGAAAGCATCATTTACTTTTATGTCCCTAGATAAATGTACATTTCTGTTGGAATTTGGGAAGTTGAAGAATTTTTAATATTAGTAGGCTCCCAATCTATGACTTAATGAGAATACATCCCATGGAATTCTTAGACAGATAGACTGTTAATCTTTAGTTTTTCTATTCCAGTTATTTGTACAGTGCCAACTAATATTGTTGCATTCCTAGCACACTCAGAAGCATTGTGTGCATAACCAATTATAGTATTAAAGATTTTATCTCCTGCCCAGAAATACTTAAGAACTTGCAAATAATTAACAAAAAATTTTAAGAGTCTTTACGATCTTGCAATTTAATAACATGAGAAATTTCTAAATCACACAAAAACATCAAAGGAACATCAGCTTCTCTTAAAATGTTACCTTAAAATGTTAACAAAGCATGTTATTTTGCTTCACTTTCTAACCAATTCAATATTCTCAACACACTCATATTTCCCAGTATGCAATATAAACTTTTCCCTAAAGCAGCTTTTACACCCAAAAGTCTTACCCTAATTTCAGGTTGACTGAAAATCTTCTGGTCCGCAACACAAGCAATCAAGGAACTAAAAATGTAATCAAAGTTCCTGAAATGCATTTTTGCTTTCTTGTAAAGATTGCCAGGAGCTCAGCACACGACCAAGAAAAACTCTTTTTGAAGAAGCAGTTCAGTACTGGAAAGACAGCTTATAAAAGAGACTAAGTCCAGCCCCTCGGCAAACACAAAAAAACCCAACACCCCAAGTTTTAGAGCATCCTGTATGTGACAGCAAATTCCTGAGCAAAGTTCTGCCACATAGTTTCAGGCTGTCAGGGACAAAATGTAAGCTTCAGTTGGAAAGAGGTGACGTAAGCATGTTAGTCAGTTTCCCTATGCTAATTAACTTTGCTCTGTAGTATGGAAAAAACAGCTGAGGTTTTCATAGGCAGCTGCTTTATCAACTCCTCTTGCAGCATAGTTTCCATTGTTAGTAACTCCATTTAGCACTCAGACAACATACTCTTCACTTGAATAGGACAAACCATTTTCAGATGGAAAAAGTTACTATTTGAGGACTAAGGTTAGCTGCAATAAACAGTAATTAGCCGGCAGGAAATATTTCAAGACTTTGGAAAACTAAGAACAAATCTTAGTCACTATGCAGTCAAAGCCTATATATGTTTACTCAGAATTCAGTCCCACGGGTCTTAATGAAACAAATATAGCACTCCTAAACTTGTATTTTCCATGACTGATCTAGTTTTAAAATGAATTCTAAAAAAAAAAAAAACCAGTTCAAGTGTATGCTGGCTCTTTTGTGGCTAAGAGACTCATTTTTCTTTTTAAGTTATTGGCTCAATACTGTCCAATGACGCCTGTGGTCAAGTGCAGGGGTCCCCAACCCTGGGCACCGGTTCGTGACATACCAGAAACCGGGCCGCACAATCAAATGAACTCCCATCTGCAGGATGCAGGCAGCACATGAAACCACGTTCCCTCTAGTCCACAGAAAAGCCCTCTCTGCTGAACTGGTCCCTGGTGACCAAAAGGTTGGGGGTCGCTGGTCAAGTGGAAATTCATCTGTATATCTGTCACTCCAACACTTTAACCACTACAATTACTAATCCATACCCCTTCACTGTGGTGAAGAACAGAGGAATGTTTCACTTGCTTTTAATCGCACCATATACTTCTGTACAATTATTAAAAGCCGAAGTCTTTAAGCTGTCGAAGCATTCAAATACTCTCCATTGTATGCAAGAAAGATAAGTTGAAGGGACAGGAAATACTTGCATTCCATCAGCTTTAATTAAGATCATGTTAAAGCTTTCAATACTGGATTTAGATTACTGTTGTGAAATAAGTAAGACACTTGCCCATTTAAAAGTAAGGCAAATGAATTTGGGTGGAGATCCTCTTCAGTTGATCACAAATGAATTTTGGCAAGTTGTCAATTATGTCTTTAGTGTATTTCATCTAAATCTTTCATCTAGCCTAGGTTTAGAGTCCACAAGTCCAGCAAGCTTCTTTTAATTCCTCTGCATCACAGATTGATTGAAGGACTGATATTACCTTATTGAAGAAACAGACTTGCCTGTTTAAATTTCAGGTCTGTTAATTCTAGAGGCACATTTAGATAAACAAATCTTAGCATATATGAAGAAAAAAGTAACAGCTTTTACTGAATGCCTTAGAAAACATCAGTAACACATTTTTGTCCTTCTATACTTCTGATACTTATCCTCATACATTGCACTTGAAACCCAAACATTCATGGCATGTTAATTCATGTTTCTCATGATTTTCCATCCCTTTTCTTGTTACTCAAGTTTACAATCACAATTATAAGACATACTCGATCAAGTAGATGAATTACAAAAATGACCCTTAATAAAAAATCACTTACAAATAACTGTTATTAAATATTACAAAATCTACCTAAGCTTTCTCTCGAAACATTTCAAAATTGAAATAGATACTCTCACCCAAAATGTCTTGCCTATTTTTATTATATTAAGCCTAAGTATATGTATTTGTATATACCGTATTTTTTGGAGTATAAGACGCACCAGAGTATAAGACGCACCTTAGTTTTTGAGCAGGAAAATAAGAAAAAAAAAATCCGCCTCTGCCTACCAGCATCCATGACTAGAATTTGGGAGGAAAGCTCCGTTTGGGAGGTGCTGCCTGTGGAGCCTCCAAAAGTTCAGTTTGGGAGGGGCTGCCTTTGCAGCCTGTAAAAGCCCCATTTTTGAGGCGATGGTCTGGGCAATCCCTGCAGCCGGGAACAGGTAAAAAACGTGGAGGCCGAAGGGTGGGCAGGGCTACATTCGGTGTATAAGACATACAAAAATTTTCACCCTCTTTTTTGGGGGGGGGAAAGTGTGTCTTATACTCCGAAAAATACAGTAACTTGAAATCTTACTCATTAGATTGTGATCCATTAGGTAGCACCTATTTTATTTCAGTATCCTTGCAATTTCTTGCTGACAAGTCCTTTCATCTACTGTGGAGAATATCAGATTTTGGGTTTAAGAAGACAATTGTTATTAGTGGAATCATGCAATAGAGAATCTAGCTATTACTTGAAATTGTGTTTCATTAGATAGTCATAACAGGCTATTTTCAGAATTAACCTAAAACCATAATCTTAAAAATGAAAAATAAATTACTTTTAATTAGCATTATCTTCCTATTGTACACTTTGAGCTTTATTGCAAACATTAATTTAATTTGATGACAAAATTAACCTTCCCCACAAATGGCAAGAAATTTCCTAGAGAGCTAAAAAAATAATATTTATTCTCCCTTTCTATACTCATCCCAATATATATACAAACACTACAGGATTCCACCAGAAGTGTCGCGGCGAGACAGTCTGGAAATAGAGGGCTCTAATGAGCCCTGCGAAAATCCAGGCTGACAAACTGCTGCCGGGGGGTCTTCGGACCGGATCCATCCTGCAGGGACAGAGAAGGAGAGGCACCTTGAAAGACCAAGAGGAACAGGCAAGTTCCTCTAAGGTTGGAGAGAAACTCTTCAATCAGGCAGCGGGGGCGATGGTCATGGTGGCCATCATGAAGCTGGAGCAACCAGAATAAGTTTTGTGCTGGAGCGATGATTTGGACGGAGTACTGATACCAGGTGAGTGATTGGCCAATTCACAGGTAAAAAAAAATTTAAAACTGTCCCCGGTGAGGAAACAGTAGGTAATTGGTGTGGGGGAATGTCAGTGGAGGTAGACGAACAAAGCAGAAACTTAAGCAACAGCCCAGAACAGAGAGTGAGATAATTCAAAGTATTATAAGAAGAAACCCGAAAGAAAGCAGTTGTATAAGAAGATTGGAAATAACTTTTAAAATGTTGAATATTGAAGTAACAAAGGAAAGTGCAAAAAATAAATAAATAAGAAAGCCCTGTAAAGGAAATTTTACATTTGGACTTGAAATTGGATTTTAATCTTGAATTTGGGAAATATAAAATTAAGAAGAAGAAGACAGAAATTGGAGAATATTTATAACGTGGATTTAACACAGACATTGGTTATTTTGTTACTTCGTTGATTGGAATTGTGGATTGGAAAGAGACATCTACTGGTGGAAAAAAGAACTACAACAAATAATTTGTAAGCAGAAAAATTGCAGAAAAGTTTTAAGGAGGGCTTGTTTTCTTTAAGATGTTTGATCTCGACACCAAAGAAGGTGGATTAACAGAACTCTAAACTGAAGTTAAAACATCATGGAAACAACAAAATGTCCTAGGAACTAGTTGAAATTATTAAAGTGATGCATGTATCATTCAAATTTGAACTGAAAGAAATGATTAAAAGGATGAGTGGACCATTTAAGTCTGATGAGCCAGAAATCGTGTTAGAATATACTTAAGTGGATAAAGAAACCATGAAAGAGAAGCAAGAAGTTAGCACTGAAGATAAAAACATTGATTATGACATTCGGAGTAATAATGTAAAAAAAGAGAAGGGTTAGGAGAAAATCAACTAGAAAAAGGAAGCAAATAAAGGGAAGAAAAGGGAAAGGGAAAAAGGTAGGAAATTTTTTGAAAGTTAATGATTATACTGGGGTTAACAGTGGTAGAAAAAGAGAGGTTGGAAAGAAACAAGGGAGAAAAGGTGAAGAGACCAGGAACAAAAGAATTAAATGATTACACTGGGATTAACAGTGAGGAAATAAAAAAGAGGAAAAGGTACAAAGGGAAGAGATCAGATGGGTTTTCAGGGCAAACTAGGCAAATAAGATATTTTAATATTAGAGAAAAGAAACAGAAGAAAAGATATAACAATTATAAAAGAAAAGAAAAGAAAGAAAGGAAGATAAGAGAATGGGAGGATGAGAGAAAAGTGCAGGTGGAGTGCAGGGCCCCCCAAAAGAAAATGGTTAAAGGAATAATTAATGGAAAGAAGGATGGGAAATATGATCTCTATATGTGAATTTTATTATGATTAATATGTGTAATTGCAATATTTGAATAAGATATGTTGAATGAAATGGAAAGGAGGAAAGGAAATGTGCTATACACTTAAAACTTTATAATATCAATATTTATTATTATAATTGAGAGATTATTATTAGGATATTTGGAATAGGTGATAGATTGTAGACTTGATATTATTATTATTGAAGGAGATTTGAAAAACAAATTTAAAGAAAATATTTTTTGTGATAAAATGGTAAAGAAGAAATGATAAATTGGTCAATTTGATAAAATATTAAATTATATTAAGAAATTAGGAATTAAGGATGGAAAGGATTGTCTTTAAAGGATTATAATATGAAAAAGGGAATAAGAGAAAATTATTTGATATTAATGAAAGGTTTGGGGTTAGGGCAAATGGTGATATTGTTTATATATTAGAAAAAATGTAGAAGGAAAATAAAATAAAAAATCAGAGAAAGAATATTATGGCCGAAATTGAAATACATAAATTTTGTTTGGGGATGTTATAAGCTGTACAAGTTTTTTGACTTGGTTAATACTCTGCTCAGAGAAAATGCATTGTTTGTTTGTATGTGTGTTTGTTTTAAAAAATAAAAAAAATTCTATAAAATATATATATATGAACACTACAGCTTATGGAAGCGCCATTGGACTCAAAAGCAGACTATCCCCTTTGGATCCAAATCTATGTTTATTTTCCTTCCCTTTTCCCTTTTCTATATATTACTTTATGGAATGCATTTTTTTCATCTTGGAATTATATTTGACCTTAACAAAGGTTTTGCAGTGGTTAGTTAACAAAATCATAAATAATCTATCTTTCAAATAAAGGTTTAAACATTTTTGTAGACGCTATGTTTTACTTTTTATGTATTTATACGTGGAGGGCAATAAATCTAATTTGGGTATTCTTTTAATGGAGCAGTTTGGTTGAATTACACTTCTTTCCTGTTTCCTGTAGTTAGTAGTTCCAACCATTAAAATCAGGGCTACTGCCACTTGAAAACACATGAGCTAATAATCAACCCTAACCCTAAATTCACAAGTGCCATTTCATTTTATTTATTACATTTATATTTTAAATCAGAAAAGAAAATTGTAATAATCTTTACAGTTTTTAGGTTTAATTTTTCCATATTTATTTTTTCAAACCCTGAAATAAAGGCTTCTTCTCTGAATCCTCTCAAACATAATAACGGTGCAGGTGAAAGTGACATTTTTCTTAGCTTTGGCTCATCAGCTGTCCTCTGCTTTCCCAAGAAGCTAATCTTGTGCCTTCCTTAATATACCTTCAAACCAGGCAAATATGTTTTATTATTTATTATTTCAGGCTTTATAAGCTTTAAATAGTTTCTATTCTGTGAATTTAGCATGCTATTTTAATAACAAGAATAGCAAAAATTGAATTGCGAATATTTATGCATTAAAAGAAAGTTACTTTTTCTAGATTTTGTTTGGGAGGGAGGAAGATTTAAAAAGCAATAGCTATAAATTTTACAGAAAAACATTGCAAATAATTCATCATAAGTTCTTTAAATTTATTCTCCTGACCCAGCTTCTCCATAAAGCTCCATGAAGCACACAAAACTATTTCAATTATTACAAAATTATACTAGTTTTGAGATTATGAGAAATCACAATTAACATTAAAGTACTCTTTCACAATCTCTGTTATCTTTGATTTTTTTTAAAAATAAAACTGTCAGAAATTTACTTTATAAAAATAATACAAAGCTTAACAGCATCTTATCAATTTTACCACTAAAATCTAAAATACAACTTTTACATATTTCTTCTATCATGAAACACTGGGATTCAAAACTGAGATTTTGAAGTGGTTTCCCATATGATTACTTATCAAATCTAGATTGATTAGCTTTATGTGGCACTGCACTGTGCTCTGGCATTTCTTTAATTCTCAGTTATAGATTGATAGTTAAGTTTTTATTATTGCTATCTACATTTTAAAATTGATTTGGAAGCCACCGTAACAAATACAGTTTTTAAAAATCCAGTATATTAAATAACCACAAATACCCTTTCTCCAAAAAAAGGTTACTTAAACAAGCAAATATTTTAGTTCCTGGAAAAAGTGAACTGGCACTGGTGGCTTCTAAAATTTCACAATGATTATTATTAAAATTCTTCATCTAGACTACTGCTGTCTGTACTTGCCAAAAGGCTTTACCAAAACAGACTACAATGACAACAATAATAGATGGTCCCTGAGATAAGAAATGAAGAGAAGCTTTGAAGACAGCTTCTTAAAACAGCTTCGTAAAACAGCGCTGAGGACATGGCCTGGAAGAAATAGATAACTAATTTAACTAGCACAGAACAGCCTGAATTTTGTTCTATACCAGCCCTTCCACCTGAATTACACTTAAGAGCAATTCCACAAGGGGAAATAAAAAGCTAGGAACCTATTGTTACATGAATCACAACAGAAAATTCCAAAATGAATGAATCTAACATTAAATTTTTTTTTGACTCCAACCAGATTTTTCACTAGAACTTTGCACTAGAACAAGCAGCATTCACTGAATTTAATCATATCAGAAGACAACTGAGGTAGCAAACATTCTCTGAACTACAACAGTTCAAAACAAAATATCAGCCTTCTTTAACATAATATACTTAATTCAAATCAAGGACTCATATTTTTCATCATAACTGGGAATTCATCATGGATTTGGTCCACTTACATTAATGGAAACAAGATTTCATCATATAGAAATATTATTTTAAAAAAAAGATCCATATTTTCAAAAAAATAGGCTGGTAGATGCTTCAGTTGCTGCTTGACTACTCTCCTAATATAACTTACAATTGGTCAATTTGATCTCCCCAAATAAAGTTCAGAATCAACTAGGGGGGCAATTTTGATATAGACGTTAAACTGCAGAAGTAATGGCACTGAGATGGCAAGAATGCAGTCACTAGAAGCTGAGCCTGACTCAAGGACACCTAATTAGGGAATTGCTTGGGAGAAAAGAAAGTGTTCATATATACCAACCATGGTCTACCTATCCCATCTTCATTTTGCTTCATATGAAATTTGGAACAACTAAAGTATTCTGGAGTTTGGTAAACCCAGAACGGTTCGGCAGCATATACCTGAATATATGTTTCATGAAAATGAATAAAATTAATTGTAGAGGAGGGTTGTGTATATGTGCCTTTGAGTCAGTCTTGATTCTGATGGCTAAATTAACAAATCTATGCAGGGTTTTTTGCAAGATTTTTGGAAGTGGTTTGCCATTGTTTTCTTCCTAGGGCCAAGACAATATGATTGAACCAGTCACCCAGCTAGCTTCATGCCCAAGACTGAACTAGAACTCATGACTGCCCAATTACTGGTTTGGTGCCTTAACAACTACACTAAATTTGAGCTCTAGAAGTGTTATTAGTAGATCCATAACTTCAGACATTTAAACACCAACCCCAGAAGCTTTTAATCCCTTAAAAATAGCTCCAAGCAATTTTCCTAGGTTAATTAATAACCAAACCTGTTTGTGCTTTCCTTTACACTTATAAAAGTTTCCTGTTTGAGGAAAAACTTAAGCATGGCAAGCTATACCCAAGAATGGATTGCTGGAAAATTATAATAAATTGGAAAGTTGGCCAATAACTTGTGAGCAGCCTTTTTAAATGAGTCACCTGAATGGCGTAATACTATGGAAAATCTCTGTTCCTGATAACAACAGAATGGCAAATCACTTTCCGTATGTGCTTTACAATATATTCCAGTTTCCAGACATCTTGGAAATCTTCTCATACAAATTGCTCTTTCTATGGAAAAACCATGAAGTATTTCCTTGAAGTCCATTCGATTTATATATGAGTTGTAGTTCTAATTACAAATTCTCCAAAGTATTGACCAGAGACTACATTATTCCAATCATAATAGCTACTCTTTCCATTATTCATTGTGAATTTTTGTGGTAATGTATGTATGTTTTGCTTTTTACATATTGATATTTACAATTAGCACCCTGAATTGCAACTAGCAGCTGACTGGCAGCCAATGCAATTCCTGAAGATGCACAATCATTGGAACACATTCCTCATTTCCTGGGTCAATACTATGTAATTTGCAAAGGGCCTTTGGTAGCCCTATGCAGAGTCCGTTAGAGTAATCCAAACAGAAGATGACTAGGGCATGAGTGACTATCAGTAATGCCTCTCAATCCCATTGATGCAAACAATATGTTGAAAAAAGCAAATGTCTACTTCATGTTCACATGGCTAGCAGTTATAAACACAATTTTTTAAACAGTAAACCCACACCTCTGGAATATTGTTTCTAGATAAAAGGATCATTTAGACTCCATTGGTTCACTAATACCACAGCTGCATTTGAATGTAATGTAAATCTATTGTTTATATGCAGGGATGGGCAGCCTGGGGTCCTTCAGATCTTGTTAATTCGTTGGCAGTTTGAGGATGAGAAATGATTGGCACAGAAATCCAACAACAACTGGAGAACAAATTGTACCTTTCTGGCTTGAGAATGAGAATCACCCTGGCTTGGACATTCTCTTTTCTGCTTTCATTTATAAAGATAAATCAGTTTACCATTTTAACCAGATTAGCTGAAGCAAACTAATGTGTACAAATAACTTGTTTCAAATCATTACACTTTGCTTGAACAGAAAAAAACCTGCCCTATTTCTTAAACCTTATGTGACGGGTGAGTAATATATGAAGGGCTGGGAATTCCAAATTGACTTCCTGGTCTTCTAGAAGGCCAAAGGAGATCATATACTGATGCTTTGATAGATATCACTCTTCAGACCATTTCCCCCCAGGAGGGAACGGGAATGGGAGGATTTCATGAAAAAACAATTTCCTTCCTCAATTTTAAACTCACCTCTCCTAACAAAAAATATGAACAATAACAAAAAGTTAAACGTTGTACTGAAGAAACACATAAATTGAGTTGCTAAATTTCTGTGACACAATGCAATCGTGTTACAGGATTATACGTTGCCTGCCTCTGTATTTAGTTTCACTGTGAACTAACTATTTGTAACCTATGACTATCAGTAAGTGTTGTACCTTATGATTCTTGATGAATGTATCTTGTCCTTTTATGTACACTGAGAACATATGCACCAATGAGAAATTTCTTGTGTGTCCAATCACACTTGGCCAATAAAGAATTCTATTCTATTCTATTCTATTCTATTCTATTCTATTCTATTCTATTCTATTCTATTCTATTTTATATTAGACTAAACTAGACTAGACTAAACTAGACTAACAGCCCTCCAGGTGGCACATAATAGCTCTAAGAATTGGTTCCACGTGAGATGATGCGTGTAGCTACCGTTGTTTTTTGCCTGAAAAATAAAAGGAAAGCCAACATGGTACAGAGGTTTAGGTACTGGACTGACACCAGGCAGACTCAGGTTTAAGCTACGTGCAACATGGAAGCTGGATGACTAACTTTGAGCCGCCAGTCATTATCTCTTAACCCAATGAACCTCAAAGATTTGTTACTGCGGAAAGAATTCTATTCCCAAACTTGAGCAAAAATGTAATATAAAGCTAACAAATATATGAATCATTTTTCTCTTGTAACTTTCTTCATGTACTAAGCTATTAGTTATAGGTGAACAGAAATCATAGAAAGGAAAAATCACTTTCTTTTCCTCCCCACCTGCAGTTTTTAGCTAGCTACAGAGAATATAATCATGTTTTTACACCCTTGATATAAAAACACTATGCATTAGTTTATTTGGCTTCCATAATCCTCTGTAACAGATTTTAAAACATTAGACTGTAAAAGGGCATCTAGCTTACACTTGTATGCCTGTTACAAGGGGACCAGCATAAATATCAAGCCTACCAGACCTTTCATATACCAATATTTGTTAAAATAGACTGACCTTATAAATAACAAGTGGGGGGGGGGTAACTAAACATTTATTCACATCACTAATTATTTCAACAATTAGTAGCATCCTGACACCTAGCCAAACTCAAATTATTAAAAAAAACAAGATTGTAGCAGGGTAGCACTTGAATCAAAGATACTGAGGCAATCCTGATTAGGAAAGAATATGTGTGTGTGTGTATTGTGTGCACATGGATTCTCAATTAAAAAAAAGGGGGGGGGTGGAGATCATCTTTGCACTGTTGCCAAGAAAAATACATGGATATATCCAGAGTCAGCAGGAGTTGAAGTACGTTTTACAGGGGTTTTATCTTTTAAACCTATTCATTTTTATTATATCTCGCATTTTTATAATACCCCAAAATAATACATACATATTAAAATAGTGATTCAATTTATAGCATACAATGAACAGTTAATATAACAGACAATAGATTTCAAGGGCTACAATCCACCTGAGAAGATAGCACCTCTTGTTATTATTATACAAACATTGCACATGTTGGCCTTAACCAAAATAAGCAAAAATATTGTCTTTTAAATAAAATTTTCAAAAGCCATATAAACAACACTTGTGACACAATTCTGTGTATATTTTTATATTGCTTCCAGAAGTCCAATTATTGTTAACATAAAAGGTTTTTATGTCAGCACTAACATAGAGTAAGCTTGTAGTACAGAAACCTGTTATTACTATTTGGATTGGTTGCATTTTTGTTCATCTATTGAGTCCCTCCCAAAGATCTGGGATAGGCAGAAGTTGTTCTTTGATGATGTTAATTATTGTTATTATATTTTCTTTTTGTCCTACCTTTATTATTTAACAAGTAACTCCAGGAGATGAACATAATTAATACATCTTCCTCCTTCTATTTTCCCCACAAAAACAACCTTGTAAGATGAGTTAGGCTGAGAGAAAGTGACTGATAGTTGGTATTGGTATATTGGTGACATATGTTTTATAGGTTCAATGCAGCATAATTACTGTGGGCTGGATAACTATTGTCTTCATTGCAAGTTTAGCAAATGGTTTCAGTAGCATAAAGGAATTCAGAGTCTTACTCTCAGTTTAGTAATTATTTCCCATTTTCAATGGAAGAACAATTATTCATCTAATAAGTTACATTCTTACATTTCTTTTACTTTGGTTCTTTATCCAGATGTATATATCTTGTTTAAAGTATCCATTCATATCTTCCCTTCTTTAATAGAAAACACAAAATAGAATAGCTAGGACCACTTTTGACATACATTTTATTTTAGGTCCCTTTAATTACAAATGTTAAGAAGCTAGAAATAAAAGAGTTTGCTGCCATTTTTCTATAACTAGGCAGAAATTAATTTAAAAGACAAAGATAATTTCTCTACAAAAAATATATTTTATTTTTTTTAATTTCCAAATGATAGTCACAAATAACTAAAAATACCAGCATACTAGAACTTCCAATAACGAAATATTTATACTCCATACATACTATACAGTGCCTTAAAATTAGATTTTCAGAAGATAGCATCATGATGCACAGAATCATTATCAATATAAATACATTAGGACTGCAGTGTATATTTACTAAATTAATTTTAAATACTTAAATCTTTGTCTAATTTTAATTTTGAAGAATTACATGTTTATCTAATTTCCACCCCAAACTTTGCCCTATATTTTCCCATAGAAATGGAACATGTAGCTATTTAAAACAAACACCCTATTCTATAAATAGTTTTTTAATTACAACATACAGATCAAATTTTCAAGCTTGCATCATTGCTACCAGAGTCAGTGCCAGTTATGTCATAAGTGCTTCAAGTGATCTTGTATCCATTCCTAGGCTGTAAAGCTTTCTTCTCATACTATCATAGCTACAAATCCTATGTTTGCAGTTGATTTCTATTTACTTCTAAAGTAGATGTACAACTGCAATACAAACAACAAAAACAAGCAGTGCATTGCTGTCAGACAATTGGTTCTTGTTTAATTCTGTCTTCTACTGATAAATGTCTGTATTGTAATGTAATATTGTGCATATAAGTAGGAATGAACTTTGCATGAGTTGCTGGATTGATATCTAGTAGCAATTATTTTTCTGGAGCATACTATTGATCCAGAGAACCCTGATTTAATATCAAAAGCAAGGAGCTGTGAAATTTCTCACTAGGTGCATATGCAGAACTTTGACTGCTGTGACACAACCCAGGTTGTCTGTTTCATTTCCAGATGAGGCAGAGCCCAGATGAGCCGAGCTTGTCCTGTAATGTACCATGTTTTCCCAAAATTAAGACAGGATCTTATTTTCTTTTGACTCCTGAAATAAGCGCTTGGCCTTATTTTTAGGGAGGTCTTATTATTTTTGAGATGCAGGAGGTGGTGAGCATGGTCACCTCATGGCTGCTGCTGTTTTGGGGAGGGCTTATTTTCGGGGGAGGGCTTATTTTAGCACATGCACTCAAAAGTCTGATTGGGCTTATTATCCAGGGAGGTCTTATTTTCAGGGAAACCGGCCCTCTTTTTGACTCGTGCAGTGTAGAGGTCTTCAATTAGAGAGAGCTACATTGCCATGCAATTCCTACTTACGTATAGTTGGCCTCTTCTGGAGCTGGGAAGGACTCCTTAGGCCAGTTGATTATGCAGTTGAGGAAGATGAGGCAAGCCAGGCCTGACCAGACAAGCATGATAACGATGAAGGAAACTCCTGCATCATAGATCAGCTAATAGCAATAGGACAAGAGGCAAAATAAACGTGAGGAATGATAGAAAAGACACAGAGAAAGGATGGGATGGCTTTGGACATTCCAATAAGTAGACCTAGAAGAGGCTGATGAATTCTCTAATATCTATACAGAAAGTAATTCCTGCGGATTCTGTGCACAAAGTTGAGCACATGCATCCATCTCTTCACCTAAGCTTGGGAAGCAATGACAGATGTTGTCTATGGAGATTCTCAATCATCCAGGTTATGGTTGTCCCAAAGGTGTTTTTCCAAAGACAATTTGACTTTCTTGTTTTTTTTCCTTGAAAACATTTTGCTTCTCGCCTTCAGAAGCTTCTTGGATGAGAAATGTTTTCAAGGGGGGAAAAAAACAAGAAAGTCCTGCTTTTATTCTCCCTTCCTCTTCCCAGTGGTAGAATAACCTTTGCCAGTAGACCACACATCTGGATTCCTCAAGTGTCTCTCTCAGCCTAATGAAGAAAAGCTTTCTGTCTCATCAGTCAAGAAAGGAACATGCAGACATACAACCCACAGCTGCCTTTGACTCTCCAGATCAGGAATTTGGGATTAGGTCGTTCCTTGCTGCATTATCCTGTTCTACTACATACCTTAACTCCAGGAAAAGTAACAGCAGAAGAAGCATAAGAGCCAATCAAGAGTGCCATGAAAGTAGAACGCAAGTTTCCAAACATGTTGGGCAGCTAAAGAGATACAAAAAAGAAGCAACAATAAACAGAAATATATTCTGTAGTCTGGTTTCAAATTACTCTCTTTTAGAGTCTTTTATTTTCTGCAGACTATAACCCTAACCCAAAAAGGTCGATCCTTCTTTATTTTCCATATTCTCATCTAAATCATCCCCACTTCTTCTAAATTCTAATTTTCTATCAGATACATATACAAACCACATGTATTATCAGTGCCTAACAATTTACAGTGCAAAGCTTCACTTGTATACTCAGAAGCCAAGACTCAATGAACTAAGTGGCTTAGGATAGTAGTATTAACTAATACAATGTTTATTTTAAAATTATATACTATTTCCTTAAAAATCTCAAAGCATAAAAACCAGCAATTAAAACAATAACATGTTGTTTAAAGCATATTGTACATTAAAATGTTATAGGTAATGTACAGAATCTATAACAAAATTATAAGAAAGGTATCAATAGAAGATCTAAAAATCACAGCAACATTATAATTAAAATACTGGGGAAAACAAAAATATATTCGCCTGGCACTGAGTCAATAATAGCTCATTTAGGAGACATTTCCAAAGTCCCTTGAAGATGACCTGGTCAGGTCAAGAGGGATTCCTTCAGATACGACAGTCCCAAACTTATAAAAGGCTAAAATCAGCATCTTAAAGTGGAAATAAACTGCATGACCATGGAGATCATAAAGAACTGACATGATGTATTCATATTTCCCAATTCCTCTCAATACTCTTGCTACCAGAGTTCTGTGCTAAGTGAAGCTGTCTCAGGGTAGCCTCACATACATCCTATTAGAGTAATCCCACAAGAAATATGCAAAAAAATATTGTTTTGAAGTTACTGTACATTTATCCAGTTAGGGCTGTAGCTACAGTACCATATCAGCCTAAACTGATAAAGGAATTACCGTACATGCCACAAAGGCTACCTGGGCCTCTACATTCAAATACGGATCTGCAAATAGATACTATGCTTTTGCTATGAACCTGGTGCTTTAAGGCACGTGGCAAAACTATTCAGAACAGACTCTGGGCACAAACATCACTAGCAGCGTGCTATCTTTTCTGAATCGAGCTTCAATCTGTTGCTCTTCATCATCCAGTCCATTACCAAATGAAGTTCCTGGTTCCATGTAGCTATTGACCAACATGGAGGATACACTGGAACCTGTGAAGCCTCACAATCAGGGGTGAAATCCTACCGGTTCCGCCAGGTTCTATAGAGTAGGTTGGAAGCAGCTGGTGACGTCATAGAACCGGTCCTGTTAAAACTCTTAAATCTGTTAAATCTGTTGCCATTTTGTGTGCTT
>JANHFT010002069.1:276714-288637 GCA_032467955.1 Pseudoxenodon macrops
CCCGGCCAAAAGAGCACCTGCTGCAAAAGGAGCAGCTCCCGGCCAGGAGAGAGAAAGGGCACAAGTGAGAGGCGGGCGGGCGCAGGCAGTTTTATCAACTCCCTCTGCTGCATATGGCTGCGACAGAGACAGAGCGAGCAGAAGCGAGAGGTGGGCAGGCGGGCGCAGGCAGTTTTACCAACTCCCTGCACCGCTTCGTTGTGCACACCTTATGGAACTAACTCGGCTCATCTGGGTTCTGCCTCCAGCGGCATTTCAAAAGGCGCTCCTGCTTGCAAGGAGGCGAGGCAGGGATCGAGGCTCCAGAGCTGCCGCAGCGGAAGGGGGGGAGAGCCCCAGCCGCCAGTGCGACGCAGAGAGACGCAGAAGGGGCCTTCCAGCTGCCTGCCCCGGGATCCGCCTCCCTGCACTTCTGCCTCGGCGGATGACTCTTTCGGCGGGCTCCGTAGCAGGCTTTCACGTCGCCGATTGCCATGCAATAATGCTGGGCATTACTGATGGACACCAAACATCCCGCTGAGTTGTTGCTGCTGCCGCCGCCTTCCTTCCAAGGAAAGGGGGGGCTTGGAACAAATGGGACTCCCACCTCCCCGCACACTGAGGGCGGCCACTAGGCGAGGGAGTGGCTACCTCTGTTGCCCCCGAGCGGGCTCGGCCTGGGGGCAGCGGCGGCAGAGGGGGAATCAACAGCTAGATAGGGAGAGAGAGACTTGCCTTATCAGCAAGGCGTGGGGCGCGAGGTGGAAGGCGAGCAACATGCCTCGGTAAGGGCGTGTTGGGTGCATGGGGCATGTCCGCCCCTTTCCCCGTAAAGTAGTTGGAGGGGCTTATTTTTTGGGGGGGCTTATTTTAGCCCATGTCCTGAAAAGTCCAATTGGCCTTAATATCGGGGCATATCAAATTTTCGGGGAAACACGGTACTTATAATTTCATTATTTTATATATAGCACTGCCATTAAAATAATAATAAAGTGTTATTTTTATGGCATTTATTTTACCAGTATTAAGTGCCAGTAAAGGAATTTCTCCCTACAGAACAGAGCTTCAATTGTACCCACTATCTTCGCATTGATCTTTAATCATGTTATATGATACTCCAAGGAATGGAGACTAGCTTGTACAAAGAAATAAGTGGAACAATCTTCTTATAACTTCAAATGGAAACTTAGAACCATAAAAAATGCAAAGCTATAAATAACTTGTTTCCTTAAGCAAAAGCAAGAATCCAAAGTATGTTAATGATACTTGAGAGAATTTCTTCAGACTTCCTCAATTATCCCTTTAACCTCTATACAATAAAAGTGAGGTAAACAAAAATAAAAGAGAAAAGGAACCTGACAGACAGATTAGTTTGAAAGAAAAGGTTACAAAGGAAGGAAAGATTTTAAATATAAAGCAAGGGACTTAAAGTAAACATATTTCCATTTTCTATTCATCATTTCTCTGTAATATTCCTATATTATTGTTTTAATTATAATTTGAAAATATTCCCCAAAATACTTGTCCAAAACTATTTTTAAACATTTAAAATAAATGCCAACACTGGGCAGACTCATTGTCCTCTACAGTTGAAACACCCATTATTCCGCAGGAGAGCTAGATTTTAACTATTTCCCTCCGAAATGTCAATAGGGATGAGGCCATACTTGTCTCCGAGGATAAGGGAGCCTTCACCAATAAGACTTATTTCCAAGGCTCCCTCTGACCATCTTTCCCTGGGGCAGCACCTATAAGATATGTTATTGAATCAACAGAATTCACCTGAATTGGACTAGCATCTTTAATTGAACTTAGAAGCCAATCAGTAAATAATGGTGCTCCCACAAAAGAGGTATCATGTGCAGGATTCAATCAGGTTGGTTATTGGGACCAGATGTTTAGTTTTCTGAGCTTTTGGACACATGCTAGAGCCGATCTTCAGGGAACTTCTCTCTAGCGGACTGTGTGCTTAGGGTATTCTGTATGTGGTATTTATATGGTGCCTGTTATATGTGGCTGACTGGGGTGTTGATGGTTGGCTATTGTTTCCTTGTGCTGCCAAGCCCTCACTTCTTAAGTATTTGATAAGCTGGTGGTAAATCAGCATATTGAGTGACAAGGGGCCTGTTTCCCAGGCTTCAATCACTTCCCCGGCTTTTTTTTGTGCCTGCTTGTCCAACAATCTTACTAGCTTCAAAATTGAATGTATGTCCTTGTTCATTGCAGTGTGAGGCTACCAATGAGTTTGAGTCTCCTTGTCTGACTGCTCGCTTGTGTTATTGCAATCTGGTGGTTAGTTCCTCCCCATCTGTCCTACATAGTCACAGGGACAATCTATGTAGGGCTGTGATTGCAAACCTATGGCACAAGTGTCAGAAGTGGCATACAGAGCCATGTCACCTGGCTAGTGTGGCATTCCCACATTCCTCTTCCGGGTTTCCGGTGCATGTATGCGCACCTGCCAGCTAGTATTCTGGTTACTGGTGTGCACCATGATCAGCTGGCCTTCACATGTGCGGCAGTGCCAGAAACCGGAAGATCAGCCAGCCAGCTGATCGTTGTGCACACATGCATGCCAGTAACCAGAAGACTAGCTGGCTGGTGTGCATGCGTGCCCTGGAACATCCACGTAGGCTGCTGTAAGGGGAGACCAGGCATGGCTGACTGGATGCTGCCCAGACCCCGTGGCTGGCAGGTGGATAAGGAGCCGCCGCTGCCTCTTAGCTGAACGGCCTGCTCCACAGCCTGACGCTGCCCTCTCTGCCCGTCAGCTGCTCTTACCATTGCCTGGGAAGCGGATGTATGAGAACCGCTGCTGCCAGGGATGAGGGGGTGGCAATGGCAAGAACAGGCTGGCTGGGGCTTCCCTGTCTCCCAGCCCGAGCAGGCTTCTGGCGCGGCTGCAAGCCTCCGGCAGGGAGGGACAGAAGTTCCAGCCTGTTGTTCCTACAGCCGTCGGGGAAGCAGTAGTGTGAAAACTGCCACCGCCAGGTGTGAGGTGGTGGGGGCAGCAGGAACAGCAGCCTGGGGCTTCTCTCCCTCCCCGCCAGATGTTTGGGGCTGCGCCAGGAGCCCTCTTGGTTGGTGAGACAGGGAAGCCCTGGCCTGGCAGGGAAGCGGCTGCACGAGAACAGCCACTGCCACGGGCAATGGGGTGGTGGGCGGGCTGAGGCTTCCTGTCTTCTCAAGCCTCTGGCAGCGAGCAAGGGAAACCCCAGCCCACTGTTCCTGCAGTCACCAGAGAATCAGCAGTGTGAGAACCACCGTCAGGCGCAAGGAGAGGGCTGCACCAGAAGCCCTCTCGGGCGGGCAAACAGGGAAGTGGCAGTGCAAGAACCGCCGCTGCCAGGGGCAAGGGGTGGAGGCGACAGGAATAGCAGGCTGGGGTTTCCCTCCCTCCCTGCCGGAGCAAGCTTCTGGCACAGCCCCAAGCCTCGGGCAGGGAGGTAGGGAAACACCAGTCTGCTATTCCTGCCAGCCCCACCTCTTCGTGCCTGGTGGCGGCGGCACTCACTGCTACTTCCCTGGCCAGGCCGGGGCCTCCCTGTTTGCCCGACCGAGTGGGCTTCTGGTGTAGTCCTCTCCTCCTTGAGTCTGACAGTGGCAGTTCTCACAGGAACAGTGGGCTGAGGCTTCTCTCTCTCCCTGTTGGAGGCTTGGGGCTGCGTTAGCAGCCCTCTCGGGCAGGGAGACAGGGGAGCCCCGGCCTGGCCGGCAACTCTGCTCCTTTTCATCTTCTGGGTTCCGACGTGCCCCCTTGCAGCCAGGAGAATGAAAAGCCGCTGGTGGGGAGGCGAGTTGTCCCCAGGAGGACCGGAGGAGAGCGCCGTAAGGGGTAATGTCAGCTGGAAATGCTCCCTTGAAAGAAGTGGTGGGAGAGGGCACCAACCTTTGCCGGTGCAAACAGCCATGCTGGACGCTGCCTGGAATGCAAGGCTGGCAGGAGGAGGAGGAGCGACAGTGGCAGACTGTTTGCGATGACAAACTTTGATGCAAGAGGCTTTCCAGGCCCAAAATGGGCCAGGGCGGAACATATGCAGTGTGAATGCGCAGGAATGCGCACATGTGCATTGCAGTGCACATGTTTGGGAGAGCATGCGTGTTGTGATGCATGCGTGCGCAAGTGTGGTGTGAATTGCATTGTGGGTGTCGGCAGGCGCACGTGTGCTATTGGCACGCAACCAGAAAAAGGTTCACCAACCCTGCTATGTAACATACCTGATGATTCTCAAATTGCCACAGCCTCTGCTCACAAGCACCCTGAAGCCCCACTATCTCTCTCTTCATTCTCATACTGTATTTTAGGAGTGTCAAACTGGTGGCCCATGCGTCATGTGCAGGCCACACCCACCCCAGCTCCGGGAATGGAAAAACATCATGAAACATCATGTGACGGCAACATGACACTGCGAGTTTGACACCCATGCTATATTCAATTACAACTACTTCCCATATTTTTTACAGTTCCTCTGCTGATCATCTTTACCACAACTTGAAAGCTCTAAAAACAACCCATACTACTTTCATTTTCATTTCTCTTAAGATTCTTTTTTAATTGTTGCTTCTAGAACAAAAGACCTCCGGAATATAGTGCTATAAACAGCCATCTTATGGCACACGCACGCACGCACACACACACAAACGGATGTATATGTATATGTAATCATATAAATTCCTGCAAAATAATTTTCAAAGAAAGTAAATATTCTACTAAACTTCCAGGTTTTATAAAAACTGGGTTTTTAAATCAACTTCTTTGGAAGACAATTTACCAATCAAGTGGTGTTATTTCACCCTCTTGTGGTAAATCCAGGCATGATTTCATTTTAAAGTATTGAACAGCATGGTATTGTTAACAACACAGCATTTCTGTACTGTGGCTTATTTAAGGTTTCCAAGGTTTTTTTTAATAGTCCTTTATATCCTAATTAAAGAATATAAAAATGTTTATTGGCTCAGAGTACATTTTAGATAATTTCTTAAAACCTTAGTCTTCTAAACTATAGGGTGAGCTGTTTCAAAGTAATTATATAGAAACTAAAATACTGATTTAGAAAAAAATCTTCTGAACAATCTCACTGGTAAGAAGCATGAAGTGGTATGCTAGAAGCCAGGAATTTGCATGAAATTGATGCCTCCCACCTCTACTTTTTTCTCCCTACTGATCTTTACAATCTAAATGTATGATCACAAGGTTTTTAAGGAGAACAAAAAGTATTTGATTCATATGGATTCAAGGCCACCTCTAATTTGCTGCCTAGGTGCTAGTTTTAGGGTTCTGCAACCACCAAAATATTGACAGCAATGGGCCTTTTAATTCTGATGGGAGGGGAGATGATGACTGTTCCATTCTAATTTTCTTAAGTAATGTATCTGAGGGCTAGAGATATTCTGTTCAGCTAAACCCCTGAGCATATTTTCCTTGGGGGGAGGGAGCAGGGCGGAAGGTAGTATGTCTTTTCTAGTCTACCAAAAGGATACAGGCATAAATGGTAATTTCTTAAAATATTCATGAGCCACTGTACAATAAAAGTGGCTTGCCAAATTAGATGGAAAATTTCTCAGATATTAATCTGCAAGCAGGACAGGCAGCAGTGTTACAGGACAAAAAAAAAGGCATATAGAAGCTAGTGTGCTTCTTCAGCAAAAACCAGAGAACATGAATTGACAAATAAAAGTTGAGTAAATGGTAAAGCAATGCTAAAGTAGCCTTATTTTTTTTTACACATTGTAATCGTATATCACAGTGATGGCGAACCTATGGCATGCATGCCAGAACTGGCACGTAGAGCCATCTCTCTGGGCACGCCAGACGTTGCCAGTTGCCCTTCCAGGTTCTTCAAACATGCGGGAGCGCTGGAAACCGGAAGAGCAGCTCCCTGGCATGCATGCACCCCGGGGAACTGCTCTTCTGGTTTCTGGCGCTCCTGCGCGTGCGCACCAGGGAGCTGCTTTTCCAGTCTCCAGTGCTTCCCCCCCTCCCCCGTACACCCGTTTTGGCATTCGGTTAAAAGGTTCGCCAACACTGGTATATCATGAGGGCATATGATCATGAATAGTTTTAGATTGATAATTAATGACTTAGCAAGTGGAAAGGGCATATCATTTACAATGGGCAACAGTATTCAAAAAGTTAATTGAAGATCTATTTTTTTATACTGAATAACATAAACATATTTATTTGGCAAATATCTGCTCCACTGTATTCTCCCTCCACTGAAGCACTTTCTGTAAAGTAGCAATGTAGGATATCCAGAAGTGGTCAGCACATTAATTTCCAATTCTTAATGAGGTGGGAACTAATCTATATTTTTTCCAATGCAAGGTAATAAAATTATTGATGCACTTACTAGAATCTAATTAGCTGGGGCGGGGGGAGCATAGCGGAGAAGATATTACATTCATTTCATCCAACAAGGGAATGCCAAGATTAGAAAGCTCAGAGATTTCTTTGTGATGCTGCCACAGCATTGTGTGCATCTTATTTTGCCCAGCTGTTTTTTCCCCTTCCTAACTGTGTGAGGCGTCAAAAGATTCTTATCCAACTCAAATCGTTAAGGTGTTCCTGGGTGTATACACCGTCCACGCAGAATGAGCAGCTGACATCTAAACCAACCAAACTGTTGCCTTAAGAATGTTCAGGTGAGGATTTCAGGCGTCCTTCTTTTTCCGAAGGCCATGAACGCTCCCGCAGACAATATTCACAACACACGGAAAAGACCCTTTCCGGCCGCTAACCCCTTATTTCACAGCGCTGTGTTCCTGGTCCACGGGAGCAGCTCTACCGCCTTCCTGATGTTCACCTTCTGTGGGGCCATCTACAACCCCGGCTGGCTTTCCTGGACGGCGGTCAGGCCTGCCTTTCGCCCGCTCTCGCTCTCTCTCTCTCTCTCGAGGCCACGATCTTCCTCTCGGCCTGATCTGTCAGTTCTCTCGCGGGTAAACACGCGCACACACACACGACCACCCGCCCACCGCCGCACTCGGGAAGCGAGGCAGCTTCTCCACCCCGCCTTTTCCCACCCGCTCTCCTTTCCCGTCGGTTCACCCACCCTGCAGGGGCCATCGGCGAAGAAGACGGCCAACGGCAGGTTACAGGCGATCAGCGCATGGGGCAGATCGTGCAGCGAGACCGTCTCCATGTCGATGAAGTCCCAGTCCGAATCAAGCTCCACGTCCGATTCCAGCTCCTGCTCCTGCTCCGCCGCCTTTCCGTCGCTTTCTGGCTGCGTTTCGCTAACGGCAGCTACTGCCGTTGCGTCTTCTGCGGTTGCCGCAGCCCTTTTCTCGCCTTGGTCGCCTTCTTCCTCGTACGGCTTCTGCTGCTCTTCCCAGCCGCCCCCCGGATCCTCCATGCCGAGGGGTGGGGAGGAGCCAGTGGGTGGCAACACACGCGCTCGGGTTGGGCCCAGCTGAGGTAGGAAGAAACACGGATTAGCGTCGTCGCCGCCCTCCCAAAATTAACCCCCTCGGCCCTTGAGGTCGAATGGGCGTCACGTCAAGGCCTGTCCGGAGCCAATCAAACTCCCCGACTCCACTTCCAACAGGTTACCTATTGTGAAGCGTCTCGGCTCAACAACAACCATTTTAGGTGAGGGCACTGCCCACTTTGCTTCTCCGCCCCTTTCTCGGTTCCCTGCTTTTGCGAAGATTGGTTTCCTCCGCCCCGCACCGAGAACCTCCTTCACTTTCGTTGCATAGACGCAGTAATTACCCGAAGGCTTTTTTTAGATGAATGGGAAATACGTTTTGTAGCCTGTGTTGGCCATATTATTGAAGCTTAAGGCTGCATTTAAGTTATTTATCCAGTTCTTAACCTAACGAGAATCGAGACAAGCATTCAAACATTTTCCATATACTGTAAGGCTGTTTTCAAACGTTGATCGTTGCCTGAAAATACACTTATAAAGATAAATATCCTTCTTGAGGTGCTCTATATTACGTTCACTACAACAGCTCTGTGTAAAGATGCTCAGTTACAATGATTAGATTGCAGTCCTTATCCTCACTCATTTGGGAACAACTGCTTAGCACAGTGGTTCTCAGCCTTTTCTTCAACTATGAACCCCCTTTAAATACCTTTTGTGGCGGCAGCCCATGGCCACTGACTCCCAAGATTTAACTCAAGATTTAAATCATAACATTTCTTCAAGTCTTTGCGGACCCCCTGTGGTGACATTGCAGCCCCCCTGGGGTCTGCAACCCATAGGTTGAGAATCACTGGCTTAGCACAAAGAGGATAGTAGTAGTGTTTCCTCCAAATTGTGGCTGACATTTTTGTATCTTACCTTATTTTGAATCCCCTTTTCTTGTATTCCCACAACAATAACTATGTGAGGTAGGTTAGAGCTAAGAGCCAAGTCACTTGGCCAGTGAGTTTCCTTGGCAGAGGGTTGATTTGAACCTGGGTGTCCCTGGTCATAATTCATAAAGACTGCATCATAGTCCCTGTGTCTATGGAGCTCCTCAATTATCTAGGTCATGGTTGTCCCAAAGGTGCTTTTCCAAAAGGCAACTGGGCTTTCTTGTTTTTTTTCTCCTTGAAAATGTTTTGCTTCTCATCCAAGAAGCTTCCTCACTTCATCAGCTCCGGTTGTAAAGACGAAGAAAGTCCAGTTACCTTTTGGAAAAACACCTTTGGGACATAGGTGACTATCAGAAAGGTAGAGAGAAGGGAATAATGGTAGTCACTTTGAATAATTTAAAGACATAGTTTTTTTTAATTAGATGGAATAAAAATAAGGTATGTGTAGTTAAATCCATGGCTACAAATCATGAAGTCTAGGTATCTGAGGCAATAAGCCTCTTTAGCAGTTGCTAGGGAACAAGCATGGAGCTCTGATGACAGCCTGACTACTCTGGAAACCAAATGCCCATCAGTTTTTATGTACATATAATGTAAGAAGGCATCTGTGAATTATATTGAGGTCTGTATGCTGACATAAATGTGTCCCAACTCAAGATTTGACATTCAGGCATTTATTACATAAAAAGCTACCAGAGGCAGCAAATGTGTTTTATCAAAAGTCTGCCTCTGTTAAATAGGGACAGTTTTTTTTTTGTAGGGATATGAAGCCTACAAATAGAAGCAACTAAGTTTGTTTATTTACTGAGATTTCTATTTACTTTTTCTCAAAAGAGCTCCCTTTCCTTTAACCCTACAACAACAGAGTGAACTGGATTGGGATAAGAAAGAATGACTAGCCTCCAGTCATCAATTATATATGATACACTTCTAGATTAAAAAAAGAAAAAGAAATCAAGGGAATCCAACATTCAAGATAAGCATGCTTAGATGATGCAGAATGAAAACTGAAGAATGAAGCAACAACAGAAACTCAATATTTTGTTCTTTTCTAGACATCAAATATCACTTATTTACATCTGATACCTCATTCTGACTATTTTCGTCTGATACAAATCATTGTATTAGTATTTCTGGACTAATATTTTAGTAAGCATTTTGAGCAGAGGTATTTCCAAGATATTTGTGGGATGTCTGATCACCAAATCCGATGTTATCTGAAGAAAATATTGAGATTTTTATTAATTTAGCATAATATGTACTACATTATTAGATACTAATGCCAAAGGAATATTGATCCTTCTGGAATGATCTACCGTAGGTACAAATATAATCATCTTGCAAATTATTAATAAAACCTGTACACATGAACCTTA
This sequence comes from Pseudoxenodon macrops, assembly GCA_032467955.1. Taxonomy (NCBI): domain Eukaryota; kingdom Metazoa; phylum Chordata; class Lepidosauria; order Squamata; family Pseudoxenodontidae; genus Pseudoxenodon; species Pseudoxenodon macrops. The sequence continues at coordinate 286,375 of JANHFT010002069.1, forward strand.
ATATGTTTATTAAGCAAGTCAGGCAGATTTCAGTGCAGAAAGAGAACAAATTGGAGTGAGAGCAGTTTAAATTGGATAAACATTCAGACTATCAGAATATCATGGATAATCAAATACTACCATCTAGTGGTAGTTGGTGAAGTATACAGACAAATGTAATTTTGTTTACGCCAGAGGGGCTAGTATAAAATGGAACAGAACCGAATGGAATAGAATATTCTTGATTGGCTAAGTGTGATTGGACACACAGGGAATTTATGTCTGGTGCATAAGCACTCAGTATATATAAATACAAACAAGAAAATAATAAATCATAAGATACAATCATAAATCAATCTATTTTTCAAGGCACCTGAACGCTAGACAAGGAATAATGGAAGAAAACTGATCAAAGAGATGCAACCTAGAAATAAGAAATTTTCTGACAGTGAGAACAATCAACCAATGGAACAGCTTGCCTTCAGAAGTTGTGGGCATTGGAAGCTTTCAAGAACAGATTGGACTGCCATTTGACAGAAATGGTGTAGGGCCGTGATGGCGAACTTATGGCACGCGTGTCAGAAGTGGCACACACAGCTATCTCTCTGGGCATGCGAGCCATTGCCCGTTGCTCTTCTGGGTTTGGGCACACCAATCAGCTGATCTTTATGCACACGGGAGCGCAGGAAACCGAAAGAGCAGCGCATGCATGCTCCGGGAAGATGATCTTCTGGTTTCTGGCACACACATGCACACTGACCACCTGGTCTTTCAATTTCTGGTGTGCATGTGCACATGAGGACCAGCTGGCCAGTGCGCATGCACACACCGGAAATTGGAAGATCATCTTCCCAGCGTGCACATGCACACCGGATGGCTGCTCTTTCAGTTTCCAGCGTGTGCATGTGGATTGGCCAGCTGGTCTTTGCATGCTCATGCACACCAGAAACTGGAAGACCAAGTGGCTGGTGCGCATTCACACGCCAGAAACTGGAAGATCATCTTCCTGGCACGTGCATGCGCACCAGGTGGCCACTCTTCCGGTTTCTGGCACACATGCTCTCATTTCGGCACACAGTGCTGAAAAGGTTTGCCAACACTGGTGTAAGGTCTCCTGCTTGGGTGTGGGGTTGGATTAGATGACCTTCCAACTCTGTTAATCTATAATGTAAAATCACAGCATATAACCAGTCAAGTGATAGTCATAACATACCAATAGGAGTAGGTTATAGGAAGGATGAGAAGGATAATAATAATACAGTCTTGCTTCATAGTTAGATATCCTTAGGCATAGATACTGTTGGGGGAATGATGTGTTTAGCAGAGTGATGGCATGTGGGGGGAAAACTGTCTTTGTGTTTAATTGTTTTGGTATGCAATGCCCTGTAGCAGCGTCTTGACGGGAGAAGTTGAAACAGTTTATGTCTAGAATGTGAGGGGTCTGTAGATATTGTCTCAGCTCTCTTTCTATCTTGTGCAGTATATCGAAGGAAGGCTGGTTGCAGTTGGTTTTTCTGCAGTCCTAACTATCTATTGAAGTCTGTGCCTGTCCTGTTTAGTTGCTATACAAACCAGACAGCTACAGAAGTACAAAGAATAAATCAATAATTCCTCTGTAGAACTGTATCAGCAGCTCCTTGGGCAGTCTGTGCTTTCTGAGTTGACACAGGAAGAACATTCTTTGTTGTGCCTTTTAATGATGGTTCTAATGTAAGGTGTCCATTTCAAGTCCTGGGAGATTATAGAACAAAGAAACCTGAAGATCTCTATTGTTGATACTGTGTCACCCAATATTGTAAGACATGTTAGAATAGGAGGGTTCCTCCTAAAATCTACTATCATCTCTACAGTTTTAAGTGTGTTCAGTTCTAGGTTGTTCTGGCTGCACCACAGGGCAGTTGTTCAACCTCCCATCTATATGCAGATTCATCACCATCTTGAATGAGACCAATGTATCATCTGCAAACTTCAGTACTTTAACAGATCCTTTGATATGCAGTCATTGGTAGAGAGAGAAAAGAGTAATAGAGAGAGAGCACACAAGACACGCCTGTGGTAATTGAACAGGTATTTAATGTGATTTTACCTACTGTAGTTTCACCTGCTGCTTCCTATAGAATAGAATAGAATAGAATAGAATAGAATTTTTTATTGGTCAAGTGTGATTGGACACACAAGGAATTTGTCTTTGGTACATATGCTCTCAATATACATAAAAAGACAAGATACATTTGTCAAGAATGATAAGGTGCAACATGTAATGATAGTCATAGGGTACAAATAA